>MU664946.1:11718-102393 GCA_026770625.1 Nicotiana glauca
TGGTGGTCGCCGGCTAGGGTTCCGATGGCCTATTTTTCAAGATTCGAGCAGAATGAGAGGTTTTTGGCTGGAGCTAAAGTGATGGGGTGAAAAAGGAAGAGGAATAGGTTCAGGGTTGTGGAGGCTGGTCGATGAAGATGACTGGAGATGGACCACCGGTAGGGTTCCGGTGATCCCAGCCAGAGAGAAGAAGGGAGATATAAGGCGGCTAGGGTTTTTGCTTATGAGGAGTGTGTGTGTATAATGATATGTATCGGTGGTATATCGATATATTAAACGTATACTGATGTCTCTCAACCGTTGGATTAGATGAGATGAATGGCCAGGATCACTTTGGCCTTAAAACGATGTCGTATGGTTTAAGTAAAGACTTCATCTTGTCCGTTAGATCAATTAGATAGACGGTTGTGATTATTTTGTCTTAACGACGTCGTTTGGTTTTAGTGAGGCCCTCCTTTCATCCGTTTGATCAATTAAATGGACGGTTCTGATTGCTTTAGATTAACGACGTCGTTTCACTTATTGGGCAACCGCTATTCTTGGGCCGTTCGATCAATTGATCAATGGTCCAGATTTATCGTGTTTATACGGCGTCGTTTGGTTTTATATAGGCAGGCTGGTTTGTTTTTCTCTGGGCGACGTCGTTTTGGCTTGTATATATACAGGCCAGGCCTGGTTTGTTTTGGGCTGATATATTTTGGCCCAATTACTTGGTATTTCAAATTGTATTTTTGTATTTTTTTGTTATTTTGAATTGTATTTATTTAATTTTCTGTATTTTCTTTTGTATTTTAGACTTATTTTCCTTGTGTGTTTGTATTTCCTTTGATTTTCTAATTTTGTATTTTTTTCCTTAATTTTCCAATTTCCTAATAATTACCTTATATTTTTTGTGACATTTTCCAACTAATTTCCTTTTTGTATTTTAAATTTTATTATTTATATATTTTTTAACAATTGAAACAAACACTGGTATTTTCTACACACTAATCAAACTAATTGCAATCAAAAATTATTTTTGTATTATTTTTTTTATTTTGGAATTAATTGCTTGGGGAAAAAATCACGTGCTCACAACCACATATGAACGGTTTTGTCTTAGCCAAGAAAATACTCCGGGCGGGTTACTTCTGGATGACTATGGAAACAGACTGCATCCAGTTTGTTCGAAAGGGCCACCACTGTCAGATCCATGCAGACATGATAAAAGTGCCTCCAAATGAGCTTAATTCAATAAGCTCTCCATGGCCATTCGTCGTAAGGGGATGGATGTTATCGGACGAATTGAGCCTGCCGCATCAAATAGGCACAAGTTTATCCTAGTAGCAATCAATTATTTCACCAAATGGGTTGAAGCAGCATCTTACAAAGCAGTGACTAAGAAAGTTGTGGGAGACTTTATCCGTGATCGTATCATTTGCTGATTCGGGATTCCAGCATATCATTACTGATAAGGTTCCAACGTCAATAGTAATTTGATAAAATCCATGTGCGAAGCCTTCAAGATCAAACACAAGAATTCAAAGTTTACAGGCCTCAGATGAACGAAGCAGTAAAAGCCGTTAATAAGAACATCAAGAAGATACTGAGAAACATGGTAGAAAAGCATAAGCAATGGCATGATAAGCTGTCATTTGTTTTGTTAGGGTATCGCAGCACAGTCTGCACATCAACTGGTGCAACTCCCTATATGCTGGTTTATGGCACGGAAGCGGTCATACCCGCCGAGGTAGAAATTCCATCCCTAAGAATCATACAGGAAGCATAGATCAATGATGCAGAATGTGTAAAGAGTCATTACGAACAGTTAGCCCTCATAGATGGTAAGAGAATGAACGCAGTTTGCCATGGTCAGCTTTACCAGAGCAGAATGATCAGAGCCCTCAACAAGAGAGTCAGACCAGGACGATTCACACCAGGGCAGCTAGTGTTAAAAAAGATTTTTCCACATCAAGATAAAGCCAAAGGGATGTTCTCCCCTAACTAGCAAGGTCCATACACGGTTCATCGGGTTCTAATAGGAGAAGCCCTCATAATTGCAGAAATGGATGGAGAAGTTTGGCCAAAACCGATCAATTCAAATGCAGTCAAGCGATACTATGTGTAACCATTTATGATCTTATTAGGTAATTTGCACTACATCTGACCTGATTCCCATTTAACAGGGGATACGTAGGTAGCCTTATCGGTTCAATCACAATTCGATAAAATTTTCATTTACCCCTGCAATTAGAAACTGGGGAAGAATTTTGAGGAGGACACTCAAAATTCTAGAGTAACGTCAGCCGATCATTGCAAGTAGCCGTCAGAACATCAACCCACTAAACTGGGGCAGAATTTTGAGGAGGATCCTCAAAATTCTGTAGCAAGAAAGGTCGCAATGTCTTGAACCACATCGCGGTCGTTGGTTCATCTAAAAGTTATTTCTTAAATATATATACATTTATCATACCTTTAACAAACTCATACATGCTTATTGTCGATGCCCCCTTTTTCTCGCGAAATCGGGTTTATGACATTTGGGAAGATAACTCTATTCCCATTTGAGAATTTGGATTTTTGGAATTGAAGAGTCGCCACCTAATGAATTTAGTGCATTAGGACACTTTAAGAGAGAATTTGAGATGAAGGACCAGAGTTCGGGTAAGGGATAGAAATTATCTCGAGGGGAAGGTGTTAGGCACCCCTCAAGATCCACTGGTGTGGTTCCCGGCCATGTTACAATTATGACTTTAACGCAAGCAAACATACAAGGTAATTTAACATAAAGTCTGCAAGTAGGTATGCATAAAGCTTATTAAATATGCTGAAATTCGAATAGATGACTCCTTAATTATTGGGAAGAATGTCAAAAATGCCGAAAAATGGGATCAAGTAATGAATACAAATTATCAAACAAGGAAGTCAGTGAGTGGAAAATTTTAAAGAAAAGGGCAGTGTGAAAAATCAGAGGGGGGAAATTTTGAATGATTAAAAAAGAATGCAGAATTTTAAGAACTGAAAATTGACAATCTAAAAAAAATAATTATGTAAGGGAAAAGGGGTCCTAGGCTTGTAAAATACATGGATCATTCATACAACACCAGTACCCAAATGTACGCATAGTGTTATCGTATTATCATCATATCCATATCTACCCTTCCCCACCCCGTTAAGGTATTAAAGCGCAGAATAGTATCATTACTTATTGCATGCTATTACCTGTCCCAATCCTATCAGCCCCGGAGGCAATTGGACTACTAGTCCTAAAGGGATAGGGGTTTGAGGACTTTTAGGAGTTTGCAAAAGACAAAATGCTAAGTCGTCAATCAAAACGCGCAATGCAAACAAAGGAAGGAACAAGCAAACAAGTAGGGTTCAAATAAGCCTCCTTAAATCAGATAAAAGTAATAGAGTTTAACATGTCTTGCATGTAATGGTTTGGTGTTAATTAAATAAAGCAACGAGCGGACTGGTTTAACACATACTTTTAGACGAAAAGTCTACATTAGGCTCGCTCGAATGCAGTTGACTAAAATCGATCTGATTGATTAATTAATTTTTTTGTCTAAGCGTTGGATAGAATGACAGGTTTTAAAACCGAAAACTGATTATAGAGCAAAGATACAGAGTAAAAGGAGTGAGAGGAGTTTCATCAAAAAAGTATACTATTTTGAAAAGGTTTAACAGAAAAAGAATTAAACTTCAGAAGACATGAAGGCTAATTTGAAGAAAAGGAATTACAGAAGTTTCAAAAAAAATGCAATTTTATCAAAAAAAATCCGCTATTTTAGTAAATGCTAATTTCCGAAAAAGTGAATGCTATTTTGAATGAGTGGAGACGGCTCGGGTTCCAAGTTTCTATAGGCATGCTCTCTATGCGTTAGCTGATTTAGATCTTTTAAACAGGAGTATTGTAGACATGGTACTATACGCAACCCTGTTGTTAGGCCTAGTTGTTTGCCTAATGACATTGTTGTATGCAGAAGTATGGATTCCTATAGGCATATTTTCTACATGCTTAGTTATTTAATCCTAATTGTTTGCCTAATGACATTGTTGTATGCAGAAGTATGGATTCCTATAGGCATATTTTCTACATGCTTAGTTATTTAATCCTAATTGTTTGCCTAATGACATTGTTGTATGCAGAAGTATGGATTCCTATAGGCATATTTTCTACATGCTTAGTTATTTAATCCTAATTGTTTGCCTAATGACATTGTTGTATGCAGAAGTATGGATTCCTATAGGCATATTTTCTACATGCTTAGTTATTTAATCCTAATTGTTTGCCTAATGACATTGTTGTATGCAGAAGTATGGATTCCTATAGGCATATTTTCTACATGCTTAGTTATTTAATCCTAATTGTTTGCCTAATGACATTGTTGTATGCAGAAGTATGGATTCCTATAGGCATATTTTCTACATGCTTAGTTATTTAATCCTAATTGTTTGCCTAATGACATTGTTGTATGCAGAAGTATGGATTCCTATAGGCATATTTTCTACATGCTTAGTTATTTAATCCTAATTGTTTGCCTAATGATGTTATTATATGCAGCAATGTAATTTCCTATAGGCATGGTATCTAAATGCTTTATTGCAGAAATCAAGTGTCGAATCCTATGGACATGTTCTCTACACGTGGAGTTGCACAAATCGTAAATAAATCCCTATAGGCATAATTTCTACCCTTAGTACATAAAAGTAAACCCCCTCCCCTTTTTACTAAATCCCCGAGTTTATACAAATTATTACAACCCAAAAGAAATAAAACTGCAATTAAAAATAAAACAGCAGGAATCATCAGCTACATCCGAACAGCCTAATTCAGACTTAGTGTCTAATAATATGAGATTGAGCCACTTTCGAGATCTATATTTTCAAGCCTTCTCTCATCTAGGGTGTTTCAGAGATCCAAGGGATTTTAGGAACCCCAGGCAGTGCATACACCCAAGATGTTAATCAGAAAATTGAGTTGTGCTGTGTGGAAGGGCCAGCCCTTATGTGTCCAAGTTTAGAGGAAGCTCAAGGGTCCCAAGGTATGGCTCACACAAGAGGGGCAGAACCTAAGTTCTAAGAGCATAGTGGAAGTGCAAAACAAAGTTTGAATGAGATTTATCAAAACTGGATTGGAAATAGTAAGTGGTAAGGGTGATTTTTAAAATAATTGTAGTAGTGAAACTCAAACTACGCAGAATTAGTAGTCATTCAAAAGGGGCAAGGGATTATGGGGTTTATAAGGTAGCAAGTAAATAAAAAAATGACTGACAGAGTGCACACATTAATAAACATTAATTTACAGGGGAAAGAGAACATATTACAGCATGCTAGTAACATATCTTGACTGCAGAAACATGTGCAGAATTAGACAGGAATGACAAACTGGAGCAATTAAAGAAATTAACTAGGACATACCAGTAGAGAAGCAAAGTGCAAAAAAGGTAAAGCAAACAAGAGTCCACAGTCTAGCCTTGGCTTTCAGCCGGCTAGACAAAGCAACAGCACAAGTAGTAATAAAGAAAGATAAGGTTTTAAGTGTAAGTGTGTATTTTTTTAACTCAAGTTGTTCGTGTGTTGAAAGAAAAGAGGGTAAGGTATTTATAGTTTTGAAAACGAGTGAAGAGTAAGGTAATAAGTAAAGTTTTAAATAAAACATGGAAACAATCACAAGTCAGAATCAATTAACACAAGACTTCCCTTTAATCACGGGATTATTGTTCAAACGGATACTAACAGGGTCACTAAAAGGAAAGAAAATCAGTCTGTAACCAAAATGGTTGTTACCATAAAATGAGCAGTAAAATCATACAGTAGGTTTTAAAGTCTAAGTACAAGATTGTACTTATTTTTGGAAAGGGTTTAGTAGGGCCAAACAAAGAAAGAGAATCAATTAACCCGTGACAGGTGAGTAAAAAATCAGAATTTCACGAAAGGAAAAGTTTTTTTTTTAAAATCAATTACGAGTTTGAAAAATCAATCATAGAAGGGACTCGGTATATAAATGAATGCACAAGCAATAGACATGTGAGGCCAAGCTATGGCAAAAGAACAACATATAGTAATAGCTCAAAAGGAAACATTCGAAGCATGATAGTCAAGTTTCAGTGTTTAATAATAGAGAAGAAGATCATAAGCATGCAAAGAGTCGAGTGAAAACCATAGTTGAGTTGGACAGATAGTAAGAACTCAGAACCAAAAGAGTCATATGAAGAAAAAGAGAGTTGAAATAAAGGAATCACATTGAGAAATTTCAACAGACGAGTTGCACAAACAACTTCAAAGAAATTGAATAGTCCCCAAGGAAACTAGGGTTTTCGAAATCAATCGAGTTTAGAGGAGATAAGTAGACAAACAAATAAACAGATTCAGAATCTCGGATAAACCCCAAAAATTAGGGGTTTTAACGTGGTAACTCAAATAGAAAAAATAAGGTAAATCAAACGAATATAACAAACAGACTAAGAAACTCAAGCAAAATCCCAAAAAATTAGGGTTTTCAACATGCTAACTCAGATCGAAAAGATTACAAGTAAAACACAATAAAACATGTCGAGAATCAAAGAAAAGATTTAACATGACACCTTAGTTGAAGATAAAGAGTCTTTGAAAGCAAAAATTAAAGAAACTTCAAGAAAAATGCATAGAAAGTTCACACACATATAGATCCGAAGCAAATCTAAAAATAATTCGAAGGATCCTTAGAGATTAGGGTTTCGGAAGAAACCCAGGTGATGAGAAAGGCTTTGGAAACCATCGATCTGAGTAGGAGAGTCAATAGTCGAACTCGAATAGCCATGACTAGCCGGACAAAGGTTGAAGACGACTGGAAAACACTAATCAAGCCAAGGCTTGGTCGAAACCCTTCAAGATCTGGTCATAGGACCTTAGAAACGAGCACGCAGAAGCTATGAGAGGCCGGTATAGGCCTCCAATGATCATGGGAAGCTATGGATTAGGGTTTCAGTGAGAGGCGGTGGCTAGGATTTGAGATGAGTTGAGAGAGAGTTGAGAGAGAAAGGGGATTCAGAGGAGGCGGTTAAGGAGAAATGAGGTAGGATTTAGGGTCGTTTGGATTAAAAAAGGTAAGAAGCAACGGTGGCCGTTGATCTAAATGATCAACGGTTGGGATTTAAAAGGGGTTATGGGCTGGGTTGGGTTAGAGTGGTAATTGGGCTGGGTAATTTGGGCTCAATTTTGGGGCTGAGTTGGGTTGAATTGGGGTGCCAAATTGGCTGAAATTGAAATACGATTGAGGCTAGATTGTAAATAGGAACTTTTCCCATTTTGTTTTTTATAAAAATAACAATAATGATTTTAAAAGCAAATTAAAAGTACTGGGTAAACAAATATTATGTAAATATTAATTTAAAAATACTGGGGTTAATTTTATAATTATAAAATGCTATCAATTCAAATAGGCTATAATTGCGATTATATGCAATTTAACTTTAAAAATACCAAATAAATTCGTAAAAATATGCAAAAAATAACCTTAATTGCATTTCAGTATAAATATGAGAATAAAATAAGCTATTCTCCTAAAATGATGATTTTTGGAACATAATTACTAGATTTTGTTGTACTAAAATAGGCAATCAATTGGATTTAAAATTAAAAGAAATGCCAAAACCTTTGGATGTGCTTATATATGCACATATATGCTATTCTGGAAATATTTTGGGTATAAAAAGTTAAGGAAAAAATTGGGTATCAACAATTGACCCTCTTTACCCGGGAAGGATGAAAGAGTTGTCGGGTAAAGATATGATGGCCAATTTTGACCGGAAGTGGTGATTTGAAAAGAATTTGACCGGGCTCCGGTTTCTGAGCTGCCTACATATCCCTAGTTTTGCAGGAATTAGGCCGTATGTAGTTCAAGAACCATTGACGGAACATGCCGATGGAGATTCAAAAGATACGGACACGATGTTTAGGGGGCAAGAGGTATTTTGAAGCTTGATCGGCTGCGGGAACTGGAGCGGGATCGCTCCTGTTGAGATGGCCGTTGCTAGCCGGTGTACCTACAAGTGAGTAATACAGGCGTAGATCGTGCATAAACTTAAACGTGATACAAGTTCCTGTTGGACCACGAATGTTGTCTTCGGACTGTTAGGATGACGTCCTCGGACCATGATGTCCTGGGCCATGAAGCGCAAAATAAAGGATTCGCATGCTTTGAAATGATGTTCTCGGGCTATGATAATGGTGCCTCCGAACCATGATGCCTTTGAATAATGCTGTGCAAGAAATAAAGTAGGTCCTCGGGCCATGGCATGGTGTTCCCGGGCTATGAAGATGATGCCTCCAAACAATGACGCCCTCAGATAGTTTGGCGATATTTCAGCCCATGAAATGCAAGATTTGGTGGTATTTCAGCCGATGCAAAAACGTAAATGGCGATATTTCAGTCGACAGAAATTTAAATAAAATAGGCGATGTTTCAGCCGATGCAAAAATCTAAATGGCGATATTTCAGCCGACGGAAATTTAAATAAAACAGGCGATGTTTCAGCCGATGCAAAAATGTAAATGGTGATATTTCAGCCAAAAGAAATTTAAATAAAACAGGCGATGTTTCAGTAGATGCGAAAATGTAATGGCGATATTTCAGCCGACAGAACATTATATAAAGCGGATATTTTAGTCGATATAAAAATTAAAGTGGCGATATTTTAGCCGACAGAAAGCATAGGTATAGATGATGATGGAGATTTAAATATGAACTGGCATTCCTTCAGCCGATATAGAATTTAAATAAAGTTTGGCGATATTCCAGCCGATTGCAAGATGTAAGTGAAAGGTGGCGATATTTCATCCATGCAAGAAGATAAAGTGGCGATATTTCAGCCATGCAAATAGAGATAAAGTGGCGGTATTTCAGCCGATGCATATGGAGGTGGCGGCATTTCAGCCATGCAGGTGGAGGTAGAGCTTAACCTCGGAAGGCAGAAAGGTAGCCTTATGCAATGCAAGAAAATGCAGGATGGAGACAATGCTTAGTCTCGAAAGGCAGAAAGGTAGCCTTACGCAATGCAAGAAAATGCAGATGGAGACAATGCTTAGTCTCGAAAGGCAGAAAAGTAGCCTTATGCAATGCAGATGCAGATGGAGACAGTGCTTAGTCTCGAAAGGCAGAAAGGTAGCCTTATGCAATGCAGATGCAGATGGAGACAGTGCTTAATCTCGAAAGGCAGAAAGGTAGCCTTATGCAATGCAGGTAGTGCAGATGGAGACAGTGCTTAGTCTCGAAAGGCAGAAAGATAGCCTTACTCAATGCAGATGTAGATGGAGATAGTGCTTAGTCTCGAAAGGCAGAAAGGTAGCCTTATGCAATACAAATGCAGACGGAGATAGTGCTTAGTATCGAAAGGCCAGAAAGGTAGCCTTATGCAATGGAAGAAAATAAAAGTACGGATAGTAGTGAGATTTCTTAGCTGATAGCTGATTACGATATCGTGACTGCTGGGGAGGTTTTGTGCAAATAACAATTACAAACAAGTGATGATTCTGAGAAGTTGCATTTTTTGAGAAAGTATGTGTACATAAATATTCCTAACAATATTGTATGTCGGTGCCTGCATCCAAAGAAAAATCGTGAGTTTTATAAAAAAGGGGAAAGGCTAGTTTGCTTTCCCCTAGCTTCCGGCGTTGCGTATTATTGGGGTAGCGTTGCTAAACAACAGGAATTCGAACAATAGTTATGCATGATTTAGTAAATACAACATAAGTAGAAAATAATTTTCTTTAGATGAACCAACGACTACGACGTGGTTCAAGACACTGTAACCTTTCTTATTCCTGAATTTTGAGGGTCCTCAAAATTTTGCCCCAGTTTACTGGGCTGGCACTTCTGACGGATGCGCTGAACGGCTGAAAAATCAACTTCGGAATTTTGAGGATCCTCCTCAAAATTCTGCCCCAATTTCTGAGGTGGCATTCCTGGTGATGAGTGGCTGAAAACTAACTTTGGAATTTTGAGGGTCCTCCTGAAAATTCTGCCCCAGTTCCAATAGCAGGGGGAAAATGGAATTTTTATTAAATTGTGATCGAACCCATAGGGCTGCCTACATATCCCCTCTTAAACGGGAATAAGGTCAGGCGTAGTTCAAATTATATCATTAAAGAAATCATAAGTGGTTACACATAGTATCATTTCACTGCATTTTAATTGATTGGCTTTGGCCAAACTTCTCCGTCCATCTCTACAAGAATAAGGGCTCCTTCGGTTAGAACCCGGTGAACCATGTACGGACCTTGCCAGTTGGGAGAGAATTTCCCCTTGGCTTCATCTTGATGTGGCAATATTTTCTTCAACACCAGCTGCCTCGGTGTAAACTTCCTTGGCTTAACTCTTTTGTTGATGGCTCTGGACATTCTGTTCTGATACAACTGACCATGGCAAATTGCTTTCATCCTTTTCCCATCTATAAGGTCTAACTACTCGTGTGACCTTTTACCCATTCTGTGTCATCCAACTCTGCTTCTTGTATGATCCTCAAGGAGGGAATCTCTACCCTGGCGGGGATGATCGCCTCTGTACCATAAACTAGCATGTAGGGAGTTGCTCCGGTCGATGTGCGGACCATGGTGCGGTATCGTAGTAAAGCGAATGATAACTTCTCATAGCATTGTTTGTTACTTTCGACCATCTTCCTTAGTATCTTTTTGATATTCTTGTTGGTTGCCTCTATAGCTCCATTCATCTGAGGCCTGGAGGCTGTGGAGTTCCTGTGTTTGATCTTGAATGCCTCACACATTGCTTTCATCAAATCGCTATTAAGATTGGAACCATTATCGGTGATGATTGATTCCGGAATTTAGAATCGGCAAATAATACGGTCACGAACGAAATCCGCCATAACTTTCTTAGTCACTGCCTTGTATGAAGCTTCTTCAACCCATTGCCATCAGGATAAACCTGTGCCCATTTGATGCAGCAGGCTCGATAGGTCCAATGACATCCATTCCCCAGGCGGCGAATGGCCACGGTGAGTTTGTTGCAGTAAGCTCGTTTGGAGGCACCTTTACCATATCTGCATGTATCTGACAGTGATGGCATTTGCGAACGTACATGATACAGTCTGTTTCCATAGTCATCAAAAAATATTTAGCTCGGAGTATCTTCTTTGCTAAGACAAAGCCATTCATGTGCGGCCCGCAGGTCCCTGCTTGCACTTCGTCCAATAGTCTGGATGCTTCTTTTGCTTCGACACACCTTAGTAAACCCAAGTCGAGAGTCCTCCTATACAGGATTCTCCCATTGTGAAAGAAGTTGTTGGATATTCTCCGAAGTGTACGCTTCCGAGTAGTGTTGGCAAGTTCTGGATATTCTCCTGTTGTCAAGTACTCTTTGATGTCGTGAAACCATGGTTTTCCGCCCGCTTCCTCCCCAACATGAGAACAATAAGTTGGCTGATCATAAATCTATACTGGGATGGGATGAATGAAATTCATATCTGGATGTTGGATCATGGATGACAGAGTAGCTAATGCATCAGCAAACTCGTTCTGAACCCTGGGGACGTGCTGAAATTCTGTCTTTGTGAATCTTTTCCTTAACTCCTAGATATGATGCAAGTAGGGGAGTATCTTAGAGTTCTTGGTTACCCACTCTTCTCGAACCAGATGTATGAGCAAGTCTAAATCCCCGATCACTAGCAACTCTTGAATGTTCATGTCAATGACCATCTTGAGCCTCGCGATGCAGGCTTCATATTCGGCCATATTGTTGGTGCAAGGGAAATCGAGCATGGTAGATACCGAGTAATGCTGGCCAGTTTCTGATACCAGGACTGCTCCTATGCTAACTCATTTGAAATTTGTGGCTGCATCGAAAAACAACTTCCAACCATCATAGGATTCTGCAATATCTTCTCTTACAAATGACACTTCTTCATCAGGAAAATACATTTTCAGGGGTTCATATTCTCCGCCAACATGATTCTCGGCAATGTGATCTGCTATGGCTTGGCCCTTGATTGCTTTCTGAGTCACGTAAATAATGTCGAATTCACCTAGCAAGATTTTCCACTTGGCAAGCTTGCCAGTGGGCATGGGCTTCTGGAAGATATACTTTAGCGGGTCCATCCTTGATATGAGATAAGTAGTGTAGGCACAGAAATAATCCCTCAATTTATGAGCTACCCAAGTAAGAGCACAACAGGTGCGCTCCAATAAGGAATACCGGGCCTCATACGGGGTGAACTTCTTACTGAGATAGTAGATGTCTTGCTCCTTTCTCCCCTTTTCATCATGTTGTCCTAGAACAAAACCGAATGCTCCATCCAAAACCGCGAGATAAAGCAATAGAGGTCTTCCTGGCTCAGGCGGAACCAATACTGGTGGCATTGATAGGTATTTCTTGATTCTGTCAAAAGCTTTCTTACAATCGTTAGTCCATTTAGTAGCAGCATCTTTCTTCAACATTTTAAAGATGGGTTCACAAATGACCGTGGGCTGAGCTATGAACCGGCTGATATAGTTGAGTCTTCCCAAGAAACTCATCACGTCCTTCTTGTTCTTTGGCGGTGGCAATTCTTGAATGGCTTTGATTTTTTATGGGTCCAATTCTACTCCTCGGTGACTCACGATGAAACCCAGTAATTTTCCTGCAGGAGCCCCGAATGCACACTTGGCGGGATTTAGTTTCAGATTGTACCTCCTCAATCTATTGAAGAACTTTCTCAAGTCTTCCCTATGATCAGTGGCTTTCTTGGATTTGATGATGGCGTCGTCCATATATACCTCAATCTCCTTGGGTATAATGTCGTGAAAAATAGTAGTCATGGCCCTCATATAGGTGGCACCACCATTCTTCAACCCAAATGGCATCATTTTGTAACAATACATTCCCCACGGCGTGATGAAAGCCGTTTTCTCTGCATCTTCCTCATCCATCCATATCTGATGATATCCGGCGAAACAATCAACAAAAGAATGTAAGTAATGCTTGGCGCAGTTGTCGATAAGAATGTATATGTTTGGCAAGGGGAAGTCATCTTTGGGACTGGCCCGATTATGATCTCGGTAGTCGACATGGACTCTAACCTTCTCGTCCTTCTTTGGTACCGGCACGATGTTGGCTAACCATGTTGGATATTCCACTACCCTGAGAACCTTGGCTTTGACTTGCTTAGTAACCTCTTCTTTTATTTTCAAACTCATGTCAGGTTTGAATTTCCTGAGCTTCTATTTTATCGCCGGACAGGCTGAATCTATTGGCAGTTTGTGAGCTACAATGGACACGCTGAGACCGGTCATATCATCATACGACCAGGTGAATATGTCCTCATATTCCTTTAAAAATTCCGTATATTCTTCCTTTTTTGATGGCGACAGGTGAACACTGACGCGAGTTTCTTTGACATTTTCTGTATCTCCCAAATTAATGACCTCAGTTTCTTCCAGGTTAGACTTAGTTCTATTCTCAAAATTCTCAATCTCTCCGACGACCTCTTCAGGTATTTCATCTTCTTCTGAGTCTATGTCCTTTTGTCGCGTTGTTTCGTTGCAAGTCACAATCGTTGGTTCATCATCAAAGTAAGTAATAGTAATGCTATGTAAAAATAGAGTAAATGGCAGAGAAAATAATAAGAGCGAGATATATGATAAACTGAAATGCTTTGATTAAATTCATAATTGTTTGAAACATCAGAGCTCTTTTCAAAATTAAAGACAATGCGAAAAGAAAATCAGCTAGTAAAATAAAATAAAATGAGATGTATTGTGCTTTTGTTTAGACTTGCTACCTCGAAGCCTTCCGGGCCCTGACGGTTCTAATCGACCAATTGCTGAGGCGGTCTCCTCGGTTTACAGCTTGTATGGAAGGGCCTTCCTCCCCTTCCTCCTCGAAAAGAACACAGCAGTCCATATCATCATCCTCCAGAAACTGATTCTTCATGGTTGCCAATACTTCATCTTCCTCTGACCCATATATAGTATCTGCCGGTTGGAAGTTCTGCTCCAGGCTAGGTGTCGGAAACTCCAACGGATAGTAGGGGTCGCGCCATGGTAGAGACCTGTTCTGGAACTCTTCCCAAGTATAACCGTACCCTAAGCCAAATGTACTGCTATTTTTCTTTAGTTTGATGGGCTTAGTGATACCCTCGAGTTTGTTGCCGAGTCCTTTTCCAGGCTTTTACCCACACTAATACATAATACTTTCGATCTTGTTATCCCACCACTTATCCTTGTCTATAACGTTGACCTTTTCGATGTGATGGTATGTTTTTACACCTATTCTCCTTTTGCCTCCAATCATTGGGATGGTCTAACGACTATATATGGGGTTACTGCCATGGCCATGAATAATCACCTCCTGGTGATTCCATTCGAACTTCACTGACTGATGCAGGGTCGATGCTATGGCTCCAGCGGTGTGGATCCAGGGTTGTCCTAACAACAGGTTGTAGGATGTCGGGACGTCTATCGCTTGATAGTTGACATCGAACCATGTTGGCCCCATTTGCAAGCATAGGCTGATTTCTACGATAGTAGCCCTTTGAGAGCCATCAAAGGCTTTGATGTTGATAGCCCCATCTTTGATCTTGTGCTGGCTTTTTCCCAAAGTTCTGAGAGTTATCAGCGGACAGATGTTGAGGCTGGATCCTCCATCGATTAGGACTCTAGTGATGAAACAATCCTCGCATTGCACGGTGATGTGCAGTGCCTTGTTGTGACTTAGTCCTTCTGGCAGCAGCTCATCTTCGTGGAAGGTGATTTTATGGCTCTGCAGCACTTGCCCTACCATATTTGCTATTTCACCTCCGGTTATATTGCTGGGCACATAAGCTTTGCTGAGTATCTTCATCAGGGCATTTTTGTAAGCGTTAGATCTCTGTAGAAGAGCTAGGATAGAGATCTGGCTGGTGTTTTGTTCAACTGCTCAACGACCGAGTACTCCTTAGCTTGTATTTTTCTCCAATGATCGTCGGGCCCAGTTTCAATAGGCCGTCCAGAGGCTTGCTTACTGGAGTCTGCTAAGTGTTCTGGGGTGTAAACCCTCCATGTTCTGGTCATTCCTTATGCAACAGTTGTTTCTCATGTCTTGGTCTTCCATTTCCTCCTAGCTTCAGTAGTGTAATCCCAGGGTATGGCATTTGAGTGGAATGGTATTATGTCTGAAATTGCCACAGGAATAGGTACCCTTGGTGGTAACACAGTAACTTCAAAGGGTGCAGGTGCTTTTGGAGCTCCAAATTCAACCTCAATTGTCCCGGACGCCTTTGCAGAAGGAGGCGCTTCAAATTCGACAGGTACAGACATGTTTACTTCATCGTCCCTGGAGGGCTGATTCTGCACAACAATTGTGTTAATTGTAACTACTGGTGTCTTCGGTTCATCCCCCTCAGCAATCAAACCAATCGACCCTTTGGTGTCCCAATCATCTTCGATCTCGATCATATGAATGTCTCCACCTTTATGGTCAGGCAGAGGGTTGTTACAAAAATTAGGAGCAGGATCCTTTGCTACTATGACCTTATTGTCGATCAGGGTTTGAATCTTATCCTTCAATGAGAAGCACTCGTCAAGTGTGTGTCCCTTCATGCCGGAATGGTATGCACAGGTTTTATTAGGGTTGACCCACTGGGAAGGATTTTCTGGAGTTATGGCTGGTGTAGGAGTGACGTAACCAGCAACTTTAAGTCTCTCTTACAGCTGGTCAATTGGTTCAGCGATGGTTGTGTATTGTCTGGGAGGTCTGCGGTCAAAATTTAGCCTGGGTCTAGGGAAATTATGACGGGTGGGAGGATTGGTAGTGAGAGGGTTGAGCATTATAAGCTTGATAAATAGGTGATGGTTGAGAGTATCTAGGTGAGGTGGGTTGATATGTGAGAGGCAGAGAGGATTGGTAGACGGGAGGTGGGTTTTGATAAGAGGGTGCGGGTGCTTGGTAATTTGGGATAGGCTGATATGTAAGTGGAGGTGATGGGTAGGTGTGGTATTTTAGTGGTGATTTGGCTCCTTGTGCGACCATTAAGGCACTCACATCTTTTTTCTTGGATGTGCCACCAGATTGTAAAGCCTTATTGGTGGCATGTAATGCTTCAAGATTAGTAACTATACCATTCTTAATCCCCTCTTCGATTCTTTATCCCGGTTTGATGATATCGGAGAATTTCTGACCCTCGATCAGCATCAACCTCTCGTAGTATTAGGGATCCTAATCCCAAACGAAGAATCTATTCATTTGTTCTTCTTCTAGGGCCAGCCTGACCTCCAACGAGTAGCATACTCGCGAAATGTTTCGGTAGGATTCTTCTTCAAATTTTGTATGTAGAATACATCTGGTGCATTCTCTGTATTGAATCGAAATCTATCCATGAAATCCGAGGCCATGCCTACCCATCTTGTCCATTTCTTGGGGTCCTGGCTGATGTACCAGGATAAAGCATCTCCCTTTAGACTTCTCATGAAGAGCTTCATACGGATCTTCGCATCCTTTCCGACTCAAACCAGCTTATCGCAATATGTCCTCAGGTGGACTCTGGGATCTCCTGTTCCATCAAACATTTCGAACTTTGGAGGTTTGTACCCCTCCGGAAGTTCAACATTTGGCTGAATGCAGAGGTCTTCATAATTTAACCCATTGATACCTTTGTTACCTTCCACGCCCTGAAATCGGATGGTTAATTTCTTGAGCTCTACCACTAAGTTGCTGATAAGGGAGTCTTTGTCATTAGAATCAGGTGCATTTGAGATTGGTTGAGTGTAGTGGGGTACAGTTCCACGTAAATAGGAGTGTTGTGGAGATGGTCATTTGTCATGTTCAGTGGATCGGGAATGAGTAGTGGAGTGTTGTTAGGAGTGTGGCATGTGTTGCAGTGTTGAGTATGAGTGTGTTGTATCTGTGGTTTTGGGGTGTTTTGTAGAGGTGCGGGATTCTGGGTGTTGACATCAGGAGCGGTGAGAGAAAGTGAAAGGTTTGCCAAATTCCGAACCTGATCCAGTTCTTCTCAGAATTTCAACAGTTTTTGCTCAAGTTGGGTAGCAATTTCCTTAACAACCGGGGTACCCTAAGGAATCTCAATATCCTTTCTGGTGACTGGATCTCCCATTCTACCTTTGTTCTTGTTTCGGATAGGACTCGGAGGAGGAGAATGTGGAGGGCCCTCGAATCTTGTGGAGTATGATGATGATGCCAGAATGCACGAACTAACCTTTGGGGAGGGGAATAAAAGATAAAATAAAAACAAAAGGTAATAAGTTAGTGCAGGTTTTGAGGAAAAAATATTGCATTATTTAAACACATTGTGCAAGAATATAAATCGCGTCCTAACTTTGGGTGCCCCGTTGTGCCCGAGTTAGGCCTAGCGACAAATAGTTTTGTAGAACTTATGATCCTAAATGCCTCATTTTATTGATAAAAAATAAGACGAATCCAAAACAACTCTAAATAATATAAAGTAAAATATCACTATTGGCCGTTGGCCTTATTACATTAAAATAAAGAATAAAAGGACTCCAAACTACTCGGTCCCAGAAGGACCTTCTCCAGATTTGGCATCTTCGTCTCCCTCAAACAGTTTCACTAGCTCGCGTAGTCCTAGCAGCAAAAAAGCTCGGTCAAGATGTCCGCCTGCATTTCCTTCAGCATTTTTACAGTCTTCAATCCTCTCGATGAACTTCCCTTCCAGCTCCACTAGACCCCGCTCCAAATACCCTAGCCGCTTGTTGGTGCTGACAGCCATATCTTTCCATTCCTCGATCAACTTCTGATGGGCTTCTTGTATTTCCCGGTGCTCACTTTCACACTCTCGAATTCTCTTGCACAGTTGATTATACTTAAACCGTGCTTCAGCGTGTTCGTCGATAATTCTGTGACCTCGAGCGAACCCGGGCTGACCCATTTCCATTGTCTTCCAACCAACCCGAATAGTGCGGCACACAGCCGGCGTGATACCTGTCTCACTTAATAGATTCTCTCCCCAAAACGAGTTTGCAGTGCCACAAGTGCGGAGCTTGGCACCTATGATGGCTATCATCATCCTGGAAATCGGCCCTGAAGTGACTCATTTTATCGACCCTTGGTATGATTTGCTTTCTTCCGGCCTGCCTCATGGCTCGGAGTGGAATGTAAGGATAAGTTCCTCTCAAACCAATTAGTATGAGAAACGGTGCATCTCAGGATCAAATAATGAATTCATCCGTGGGGAACCACTCGACCATCCATTGTACCTGGTCTTCTTTCAGATTTTCAAATAATTGTACCCATCCTTTGGTGTCCTCTGGTTGAGCGAACATTTTAGGCATATAATTCGTATGCCTCGGCTGGTGGAAGGCGATGTGATCATCCCAGTCTCTGCGTAGGATCTCCTGTCGGTATTTCCCTTTCTGGAGGTGTTCCATGAGCCAGAGCTGAAGTAATAAGTTACAACCCTCAAAATCACTGCACTTTTGCTGATAGTGGTCTAAGGCACGGTATATTTCAACAACGATCATGGGCACTATGCTGAAAGTCTACCCGCAAATTCCTTCCATCAAAGTCTTGGTTACCATGGCCAGTCTGGTGTGGATCCTAGCCTTCTTCATAGGGAACACCATCATTCCCAAAAAGCAAAACATAAAAACGAAGACCCTTCTATGGACATCCCCCAATGAGGTGATGGCGAACTTATCTGAATAGGTGCGGTATGACTTGCTATGGCCGCACCTCTCGTACAGATAGTCAAGTGGGATGTAAGAGTCTTTAAATCATGTTAAGTGTGGGTTCTTCTTCTGTCCCATCATCTTAAGGAAACCCCTTCATTTGTGATTCTTTGGCATAAGCAAACCCGGAGTCTCCCAAGGAATACCAGCTAAACCTCCTATTTCTTCGAGCAAAGGAGTCATTTCAAGGCCCCCGAAGAGGAACACGAACTTGTCCTTATCCTAGAACAATGTTGCAGCCTCTATGATTTTGTTGTTAGGCTGAATCTTTAGAAGAGAAGGAAAATTCCCTAAGTACTTGCGGACGAGTGTCTGATCACTGGAGTGTACGTCTTTCCACCAATTCAGCATCCTTGGATAAATGTTGGTTACCATGCCAAATCTGGGGACTTCGTGCCTCATTTTCTGCAAAATAAAGCGTTAGGCCCTTACCCCACCGGAATCGACTATTTAAACCAATAATTAGACTAGCAAGCATTTAGTTCTCCAAATAAATGCACAAAACGTGGAGGTATCCATTTGGGTTTCGGGGAAACCCGATGGACTTTGGACAAGGCTATCTTAATGAGTCATTATGCGGACAACATAGCTGACTCGGCTAGGTTTGACCATGATGCATGTACAGTTTAAATGGAGTAAGGTTCCTATTGGTGTATTAGACAGGTACCCTTGAGCGAACAACTCAAGAGGGAAAGTCACGGAACCGTCGACTGAAGTGCTGATCGACTGGTTTTACCGCAAATAAGCCTTTGCCAAATTTAAGGGGTGATAGTGTTGGAAGAGCGCAACTACTCATTATAAGCGTTGCTATAGTATTTGTTTGGCACGAATGGAATATGATGTTGAAGATGCAGTTTTCAAGAATGAAACAAATTGACATGTATTTTCACATTCATACAACAAATGTTTACAATAATTGCTTAACATTACAACAACATTGATGGAAAAGCGGTAAATTAAAGAAAAAAAAGAAACAAAAGAAACAAGTCAGTTTCGAATAAATGCATTAAAAAAAGAAGTAAAAGAAAGCAAGAAAGTTACATATAACATGAAATGGTAAAAGCCTAAAGAAATCCCCAGCAGAGTGGCCATGCTGTCGACGCCCCCTTTTTCTCGTGAAATCGGGTTTACGACATTTGGGAAGACAACTCTATTCCCGTTTGGGAATTTGGGTTTTTGGAATTAAAGAGTCTCCACCTAATGATTATGTGCATTAGGACACTTTAAAAGAGAATTTGAGATGAAGGACAAGAGTTCGGGTAAGGGCTAGAAATTATCTCGAGGGGAAGGTGTTAGGCACCCCTCAAGATCCTCTAGTGTGGTTCCCAGCCATGTTACAATTGTGTGGAAAGCAAACATACAAGGTAATTTCACATAAAGGCTGCAAGTAGGTATGCATAAAGGTTATTAAACATGCTGAAATTCGAATAGATGACTCCTTAATTATTGGCAAGAATGTCTAAAATGCAGAAAAACGGGATCAAGTAATGAATACTAATTATCAAACAAGGAAGTGAATGATTGGAAAATTTTAAAGAAAAGGGCAGTGTGAAAAATCAGAGGGGGAAAACTTTGAATGATAAACAAGAATGCGGAATTTTAAGAACTGAAAATTGACAATCTAAAAAAATAATTATGTAAGGGAAAAAGGGTCCTACGCTTGTAAAATACATGGATCATTCACACAACACCGGTACCCAATTATACGCATAGTGTTATTGTGTTATCATCATCTCCATGTCTACCTTTCCCCACCCCATTAAGGTATTAAAGCGCGGAATAGTATCGTTACTTATTGCATGCTATTACCCATCCCAATCCTATCAGTCCCAGAGGCAGTTGGACTACTAGTCCTAAAAGGAGAGGGGTTTGAAGCCTTTTAGGAGTTTTCAAAGGACAAAATGCTAAGGCATCAATCAAAACACGCAATGCAAACAAAGGGGGAACAAATAAGCAAGTAGGGCTCAAATAAGCCTCCTTAAATCAGATAAAAGTCATAGATTTTAGCATGTCTTACATGTACCGATTTGATCTTAATTAAATAAAGCGTCGAGTGGACTGGTTCAACACATACTTTTAGACGAAAAGTCTACATTAGGCGCTCGAATGCAGTTGACTAAAACCGATCTGATTGATTAATTAATCTTTTTGTCTAAGTGTTGGATAGAATGACTGGTTTCAAAACAGAAAACTGATTATAGAGCAAAGCTACAGAGTAAAAGGAGTTTCAGAAAAAGAGTATACTATTTTGAAAAGGTTTAACAAAAAAAGAATTAAGCTTCAAAAGACATGAAGGCTCATTTGAGGAAAAGGAATTATAGAAGTTTAAAAAAAATGCAATTTTGTCTAAAAAATCCGCTATTTTAGTAAATGCTAATTTTCGAAAAAGTGAATGCTATTTTGAATGAGTGGAGACGACTCAGGTTCTAAGTTCCTATAGGCATGCTCTCTATACGTTAACTGATTTAGATCTTTTAAACAGTAGTATTGTAGACATGGTACTATACGCAACCCCGTTGTTAGGCCTAGTTATTTGCCTAATGACATTGTAGTATGCAGAAGTATGGATTCCTATAGGCATATTTTCTAAATGCTTAGTTGTTTAATCCTAATTTTTTGCCTAATGATGTTATTATATGCATCAATGCAATTTTCTATAGGCATGGTATCAAAATGCTTTATTACAGAAATCAAGTGTCAAATCCTATAGACATGTTCTCTATGCGTGGAGTTGCACAAGTCATAAATATATTGCTATAGGAATGATTTCTACCCTTAGTGCATAAAAATAAACCCCATCCCCTTTTTACTAAATCCCCGAGTTTATGCAAATTATTACAGCCCAAAAAAATAAAACTGGAATTAAAAAAAAACAGCAGGAATCATCAGCTACATCCGAACAGCCTAATTCAGTCTTAATGTTTAATAATATGAGATTGATCCACTTCCGAGATCCAGATTTCATAAACCCCAGGCAGTGCATATACCCAAGATGTTAATCAGAAAATTGAGTTGTGCAGTGAGGAAGGGCCAGCCCTTATGTGTCCAAGATCAGAGGGAGCTCAAGGGTCCCAAGTCAAGGCTCACAAGGGGCAGAACATAAGTTCTAAGAGCATAGTGGAAGTGCAGAACATAGTTTGAAAGAGATTTATCAAAACTGGATTGGAAATAGTAAGTGGTAAGGGTGATTTTGAAAACAATTATAGTAGTGAAACTCAAACTACACAGAATCAGTAGTCATTCAATAGGGTCAAGGGATTATGGGATTTATAAGGTATCAAGTAAACAACAAATGACTGACAGAGTGCACACATTAATACACATTAATTTACAAGGGAAAGAGAACATATTACAACATGCTAGTAACATATCTTGACTGCAGAAACATGAGCAGAATTAGACAGGAAGGACAAACTGGAGCAATTAAAGAAAACATGTTGTTGTTGAGGCTTGTATATTAACTAGGACATACTAGTAGAGAAGCAAAGTGCAGAAAAGGTAAACCAAACAAGAGTCCACAGTTTAGCCTTGGCTTTCTGCCGGCTAGACAAAGCAACAACACAAGTAGTAATAAAGAAAAAGAAGGTTTTAAGTGTAAGTTTGTATTTTTGAACTCAAGTTGTTCGTGTGCTTAAAGAAAAGAGGGTAGGGTATTTATAGTTTTGAAAACGAGTGAAGAGTAAGGTAATAAGTAAAGTTTTAACACAAACATTGAACCAATCACAAGTCAGAATCAATTAACACAAGACTTCCCTTTAATCAAGGGATTATTGTTCAAACGGATACTGGCAGGGTCAAAAGAAGGAAAGAAAATTAGTCTGCAAGCAGAATGGTTGTTTCCATAAAAGGAGCAGTAAAATCGTACAGTAGGTGTTTAAGTCTAAGTACATGATTGTATTTATTTTTGGAAAGGGTTTAGTAGGGCCAAACAAAGAAAGAGAATCAATTAACCCGTGACAGGCGAGTAAAATATCAGAATTTCACGAAAGGAAAAGTTTTTTTTAAATCAATTACAAGTTTAAAAAATCAATCACAAAAGGGACTCAGTATATAAGTGAATGCACAAGCAATATACATGTGGGGCCAAGCTATGGCAAAAGAACATCATACATTAATAGCTCAAAAGAAAACATTCGAAGCATGATAGTCAGGTTTCAGTGTTTAATAATAGAGAAGAAGATCAGAAGCATGCAAAGAGTCGAGTGAAAACCATAGTTGAGTTTGTCAGATAGTAAGAACTCAGAACCAAAAGTGTCACATGAAGAAAAAGAGGGTTGAAGTAAAGGAATCACATTGAGCAATTTCAACGGACGAGTTGCAGAAACAACTTCAAAGAAATCGAATAATCCCCAAGAAAACTAGGGTTTTCGAAATCAATCGAGTTTAGAGGAGATAAGCAGATAAATAAATAAACAGATTCAGAATCTCGGATAAACCCTAAAAATCAGGGTTTTTAGCATGCTAACTCAGATAGAAAAAATAAGGTAAATCAAACAAATACTAACAAACAGACTAAGAAACTCAAGCAAAATCCCAAAAAATTAGAGTTGTCAACATGCTAACTCAGATAGAAACATTACAAGAAAAACACAGTAAAGCATGTCGAGAATCAAAGAAGAGATTTAACATGAAACCCTAGTTGAAGAATAAAGAGTTTTTGAAAGAAAAAATTAAAGAAACTTTGAGAAAAATGCATAGAAAGTTCACACACACATTGATCTGGAGCAGATCTAAAAATAAATCGAAGAAACCTTAGAGATTAGGGTTTCGTAATAAACCTAGGTGATGAGAAAGGCTTTGGAAACGATCGATCTGAGCAGGAGATTCGAAGGTCGAATTCGAATAGCCGTGACTGGCCGAACAAAGGTTGAAGACGAGTGGAGAACAGTCATCGAGCCAAGACTTGGTCGAAACCCTTCAAGATCTGGTCATAGGACCTTAGAAATGAGCACGCAGAAGCCATGAGAGGCTGGTATAGGCCTCCGATGAGCCTGAGAAGCCATGGATTAGGGATTCAGCGAGAGGCGGTGGCTAGGGTTTGAGGTGAGTTGAGAGAGAGTTGAGGGAGGAAGGGGATTTAGAGGCAGCGGTTGAGGATAACTGAGGTAGGGTTTAGGGTCGTTTGGATTTAGAAAAGGTAAGAAGCAACAGTGGTCGTTGATCTAAATGATCAACGGCCGGGATTTAAAAGGGGTTATGGGCTGGGTCAGTTGAATAGGTGCTGGGTCGAGTTAGAGTGGTAATTGGGCTGGGTAATTTGGGCTCAATTTTGGGGCTGGGTTGGGTTGAATTGGGGTGCCAAATTGGCTTAAATTGAAATATAATTGAGGCTAGATTGTATATAGCCACTTTTCCCATTTTGTTTTTTTATAAAAATAGCAATAACAATTTTAAAAGCAAATTAAAAGTACTGGGTAAACAAATATTATATAAATATTAATTTAAAAATACTGGGGTTAATTTTATAATTATAAGATGCTATCAATTACAAAATAGGCTATAATTGTGATTATATGCAATTTAACTTTAAAAATACCAAATAAATTCGTAAAAATATGCAAAAAATCATCTTAATTACATTTCGGTATATATGAGAATA
Organism: Nicotiana glauca; assembly: GCA_026770625.1. Taxonomy (NCBI): domain Eukaryota; kingdom Viridiplantae; phylum Streptophyta; class Magnoliopsida; order Solanales; family Solanaceae; genus Nicotiana; species Nicotiana glauca. Next base: position 35,954 of record MU664946.1, read on the forward strand.
AAATAAGCTATTCCCCTAAAATTATGATTTTTGAAAAATAATTATTGGATTTTGTTGTACTAAAATTGGCAATCAATTGGTTTTAAAATTAAAAGAAATGCCAAAACCTTTGGATGTGCTTATATATGCACATATATGCTATTCTGGAAATATTTTGGGTATAAAAACTTAGGGAAAAAATTGGGTATCAACACTTATTAATGAAATCGCTTTGTTTGACAATGCTGCCCCGAGGGTACCTACAATATCACCATAAATAGAGCCGAGCCTGTCAAGCGAAGCCAGAGGGAACGCAAACTAACCGGTCCCTTTACAAAACTCATGATTTTTCTTTGAATGCAGGCACCCAAGTCACAAATTATCAAATACATTTATACACTCATACTTTCAGAAAGACAACCCTCGAAATTATCTCTTCACAACCAACATCCATACACGATGTCCCCAACAGCCACAATATCGTAATCGGCGACCAGTTATCCGCCATCAACTAAGAATCTCTCACTACTTTTCATCTCTCATCTTTTCCATAAGGCTTTCGAGGTTAAGCTCTACCTCCATTTGCATTCCTTGCATTGCATAAGGCTACTATTCTGCCTTCTGAGACTAAGCTCTGTCTCTATATTTTTATAAGGCTACTATTTTGCCTTCCGAGGTTAAGCTCTACCTCTATTTGCATTCCTTGCATTGCATAAGGTTACTATTCTGCGTTCCGAGACTAAGCTCTGTCTCCATAATTGCATAAGGCTACTATTCTACCTTCCTAGACTAAGCTCTGTCTCCATCATCATCAGCTGAAATATTGCCATTTTTATTTTTACTTTACATCGGCTGAAATATCGCCATTTGTATTTACACTTTACATCGGCTGAAATATCGCCATTTATACTTACACTTTACATCGGCTGAGATATTGCCATTTTTATTTTTTACATCGGCTAAAATATCGCCACTTCATCTTGCATCGGCTGAAATATCACCACTTTATTTAAATCTTGCATCGGCTGAAAGATCACCACTTATATTTTAAATCTGGCATCGGCTGAAATATCACCATTTTTATTTACGATTTACATCAGAATATCGCCATTTTATTTAAGTCTTGCATAGGATGAAAGATTGCCACCTTCTGCATTTTTCATGGGCTGAAAGATCGCCAAATTGTCCAAAGGAGTCATTTTTTGGAGGCACCATTTTCATAACCCGAGAACGCCATGCCTTGGCCTGAGGACCTCATTTTATCTTTTGCATATCATTATTCAAAGGCATCATAGTTTGGAGGAATCGTTCTCATAGCCCGAGAATATCATTTTATAGCCTGCGAATCCTTTATTGTATGCTTCATGGCCCAGGACGTCATGGTCCGAGGACGTCATCTTAACCGTCCAAAGACAATATTCATGGACCAATGGGAACTTGCATCACGTTTAGATTTAAGCACAATATATGTTGGTATTATTCATTTGCAGGTACACCAGCTAGCAACGGCTGTCTTGGAAAGAGCACTCCCGTTCCAGTTCCCGCAGCATATCAGACTCTGTCCATACTTCTCAATCTGAACATCGCGTCCGCTTTTCAAAAGTCTCCATAAGCATATTCTGCCAATCGGTCCTGAACTACATATAGCCTAATTCCTGTAAGACCAGGGATATGTAGGTAGCTCAAGAGATAGAGCTCGGTCAAAATTCTTCAAATCGTTTTATTCGGTCAAAATTGGCTATCATATCTTTACCCGACAACTCTTCCATCCTTCCCGGGTAAGGAGGGGCAGCTGTTGATACCCAATTTTTTCCTATATACTTTTATATGCAAAATACATTCAAAATAGCATGTACATGCATATATAAGCATGCCCAAGAGTGTTGGTGTTTTTTCCTAATTTTTAAAGATTTTAAAATCAACTTATTGTTTATTTTTAGCAGTAAAAAATTCAATAATTATTCCCAATATTATCATTTTGGAGAATAATTTATTTCTATTCTCATATTTACACCAAAATATAATTAAGGTTATTTTTTGTATATTTTTACAAATTTATTTGGCATTTTTAAAGCTAAATTGCATGTAATTGCAATTATAGCCTATTTTATGAGTAATGGCACTTTATAATTATAAAATTATTTCCAGTATTTTTAGATTAATATTTATATAGTATTTGTTGGCACAGTATTTTTAATTTACTTTTAAAATCATTATTACTATTTTTATAAAATAAAAGGGGAAAATTGGCTATTTGACATTTAGCCCATTTCAATTTCAATTACAACCTTATTTCCTTTCAATTTTAACCTTAAATTGACCCCAATTTCTCCCCAAATTAAACCTAAGTTACCCGACCCCTGACCCGATTTTACAAAACGCACCCGGCTCCCCTTTGATCCAGGTTGTTGATCATTTTGATCAACGGCCATAATTCCCCCTTTCCTTTTTTAGTTTCCAAACCCCCCTAACCTAATTCATTTCGCCTGAAACGCCGCCTTTGAACCCTTTCATCTCTCAAACTCTCTCAAACCTCCCTGGAACCCTAATCGTCTCCCACCTTATTTCATCGTGTTTCCACTGAAATCCATGGCGTCTCATGCCATGGGTGTTCTGTACTCACCCTTTCTCACCATTAGACCTAAGTTTTTCAAGGCTGTGAAGCCTGACTTCAATGGTTCTCTTCAAGATCTTCTCATATTTGTAGATCTATGGCTTCTCCGGCCATTATTCCAGCATGTTCAAGCAATATGAGTCATTTTGACTCAGGATCTGACTCTCTTCAAGACCTTTCTCATTTTTAGGGTTTTCTCTGCAACTCTAAGCCGTCTGAGGTTCTGTACTTGCTTATTTTCTTATATGTGTGATATGTCTGGGCTTTACTTGACATTTTAAGGGTTTTCCCCAAATTTCCTTTTCAAAATCGTTCAATTTCGATTTTAGGCTTTCTGAAAATGTTTTTTCAAATATCTTTCTGATTCTTTCTGTTCTTTCTTTATGTTTGATTATCTATGTTGGGCTCGTATGTTTTCTTTTCTACTACGCATGAGATTGCTCTTTTTCTCTTTCTATTATGTAAGATTCTTCTATTTTGTTGTTATTCCTGTACTCGTATGTTAATCAGTGTTGTTTTTCTTATTCTTTGCTATATGTGTTTATGGTTGAGTTCACTGATTTTTTTCACTTTACTGAACTCCGTTTATGTTCCTGCTAAGCATATTTCATATACTTTTGTTTAAAACTCGTATAATCTCTTTCTTTTGAACTTCTTTAAATTCCAAGTTTTCTCAAATGTGCTCTCATGACCTTGAATCAGTGTTCATTCTATCGTGTGTGTTTGTCTCTCATAAGTCTTTGGAAAAGACTTCTGAGCCTCTTTCAATAACCTGTTTTCTCATCTTTATTGTCTGACTCAATTCGAATCCCTAAGATTTGGGGGTTTCTTGGCAATTTTGATTCTTGTGTGCGAGTTAGGGTTCCTCTTTGGGAACCTAGACTCTCAGACTCCTCGTGAGTCTACAAATTGGACTTTCACCACTTTTTGCTTATGATTTTGAACCTCTCTTTAGTTAAACTCTCTTCTAAATAATTTGACAATCCCTTCTTGATTTACATATTTGTGTGCTTTATATATAATGACTATGCTTTCAAAAGATTTTTTCCAACTAATTGATTGATTTCGAAATCCTTTTAATAAGGCCTCATTTATTTTCTTTGATTGGACCTCCTTTGCCTTTTCCTGACTTGGTTCATTCGAATGGAACTTGTAATTTTGGTTTCACTGGCTATTTGATTGATTCCCTTTCCATATTTGTCACAAATCGTGTACCATTGATTATTTTCCTTAAATAACTTCTATGTATTTACCCCTTTTGTGCTACTTTGAAAAGGTTTTAATTAAAACCTCTTTCCTTAATTGAATTTTACCCATTGGAATCAGAATCCCTTAACGAAAGGGAGACTGATTTCAATGATATATTCCTTGCCTTCCTTTCTTGTTTCTCTGCACTATAAAAGGGACCGCCCTTCTGCACACACGACTTCATTCTTCACACAACCTTCACACACTAGTCTTTAAAATACTTGCACACTTGCAATATAGTTTTGAATTCAGCACTCTGCTTTGCTTGGGATTTTTGGAACTGCTTTGCTTGCAACTTAGCTTTTTCAAGACTACTGTTTTTACATATTTCTTCTGAAATTGGTATGTTCTGATTTAATTTTTCTACCTCACCTCTATATGCTTACTTTATAGTTTCAGTATTATTGCTTACATTTCTATTCATGTTCAGTGATTAAATTATGTATGTTCTTTCCTTGCATCCATTTCTATTGTGAATCCCTACCCCCAAATCCCTTTCTATGTGTTTGAGTTAAGGCTCATGGCCTGGTAGTATTCAGATTGCTACTCAGGTCAGAACCTGGTCCACAATGGATCCTAACTCTTAAGATTTGGCTAACAGGCTGGTTTGAGGTGTGCTGGTCCACAATGGATCCTAACTCTTAAGATTTGGCTAACAGGCTGGTTTGAGGTGTGCCAGCATTCCCAATTGCTGGGTATGACCACCAACCTTCCATGGCTTTCCCTAATTCTTCCCCTATGCACTTACACTTACTCTTAGACTCTAAGTTCTGCCCCCCTCCTATGAGCCTTGCTTTGGGGCAATGAGTTCCCTCTAAACTTGGACATTTGAGGGTTGGCCCTTTCACACAGCACTATAATCTAATTATGCAATGTAATTGGGTGCAAGCACTGCCTGGAGTTCACAAAGCTCCTTGGAAATTTGACACGCCCAAAGGGTGAGAAAGGCTTTTGGAAATCATATCCTGGAAGTTGGTTTATCTCATATTGCTATACCTTGAGTCTGAATTAGGCTGTTTGGTTTTAGCTGGAACTCCTGATGTAATTTTACTTTCTTTCTTTCGATTCATTCGAGTCAGTAATAATTTGTAATAACTATTGGGGATGGCTAGTGGAAATGGATAGGAAGGAATGTATGCAAATGGTAGATAACTTGCCTATCGGATTTTCTAATTTCTACATTCACATAGATAGCATGCCTATAGGTTACCTATAAACTTCTGTATTCTCATCTTAGATAACTTGTCTATAGGATTTTCTAATTCCTGCATTCACATAGACAACATGCCTATAGGTTATTTATAAATTTCTGCATCTCTGCATATAGAAATCCTGTATCTAAGTCTCTACATTTCTGCATATAGAAATCATGATCATAGGTTTTTCTGCACTTCTGCATACACCTGTCATTAGGAAAACAATCGTAGGTCTAATAATAATCAACTTCAATCTTGATACCATGCCTATAGGACTATTGCATCTATGTAATTGTTTAAAACCAATAACGCTTAGATAACTTGCCTATGGGAATAATCAATTGAATCAGCCTCGTCTGTTTTATCCATACGTCTAAAACCAGTCATAAGGTCGTTCAAAATCTGTAGATCTTTTGTTTATAAAACCAGTGATATTTCTTTAAAAATCAGTATGCTCTGTTAGATATCATGCCTATAGGTCTCACTTAAGCAAACCATTAGGTGATTAATTAATTGTGTCAGTTTTTGATAAACTACAAACAGACCAGGCCTAATTCGGATTTCTCATCTGAGAAATATGTGATAAATTAGCCTATCCTAACGCTTTAATTAATTCAGACCATAACCAGTATTTGAAGTCGTGCTAATATATTTGCATTTAAGTAAGGAGGCCTGTTTGAGCCTTAACCACTATTTGCTTCTTCCTTATTTGCTTATGTGTTTTGTTTGTCCCCTAGAATTTTATCCTTTTTAAAACTCTGAAAAATCCCCAACTCCCTACCTTTTAGGATTAGTAGTCTCAATGCCTCCGGGACTGATAGGGTCGGGACGGGTAATAGCATACAGTAAGTAACGATGTTATTCCGTGCTTTAATACCTTAATACGGTGGGAAGGGTAGACATGGATATAATGACCACACGATAACACCATACGTATAATTGGTTACCGGGTGTTGCATGGATGATCCATGTTATAAGTAAACCTAGGACCCCCTCCCTCCTTATGTACTTACGTTCTTATTTTCTTTAAATTACCAGCTTCCAGTTCTTTAAACTTTGTATTTCATTTTAAATCATTTAAAGCCTCTTTGAATTTCCAGCACTGTTTTCTTTTTTCCAAATTTTCGCCCATTTCACTTCTTAGTCTGATTGCATGCACTCGTTACTTGATCCCCATTTTTCTGCACTTATATATTCTTTTAAAACAACTATGAAACCACATATTCCCTAACTTTAGCATGTTTATTTAACTTTTATGCATTTCCTACTTGTAATCGTTATGTGGAAGTTATTTTGCATGTTTACTTGTTTTTTTTAAAGTCACAATTGTAGCATGGACGGGAACCACACTAGTGGATCTTCGGGGTGCCTAACACCTTCCCTCTGAGATAATTTCAAGACCTTACCCATTCTCTGGTCCTTCTTCTCTTTTAATTTTTTGTGTCCTAATGTACTTAATCATTAGGTGGCGACTCTTCTAAATCTCAAAGCCAATTTCCCAAAAGGAATAGAGTTGTCTGCCCAAATGTTGTAAACCCAATTTTGCCTTTAGAAAAAGGGGGCATCGACATAAACGATTAATTATTGCTGTCCTAGTTAAGTTGTAACCTTGTTATTGTACTTACAATATCTCCTAAATCGATTACTTAAAAGTTTACTGATTAGGAATTCTTTTGTGAATCCTCAGACTCATTGAGTTTAGGTTGTGGCTAGATTTAGTTATAAAGAAAAGTCTTTGCAATCGTAGAATTACAAAGTGGCTTGCGGTGATAGCACCACAAGTTAGAAAAAGCCTTTGTAACTAGGATATTCACAAAGTGGCTTATGGTAAAGTACCACAAGTTAGTTTGAAGTCTTTGCAATCGGAAGAATTGTAAAGTGGCTTGTAATAGGTAAGATTATAAGTTAGTGAAGTTAAAAGCCTATAGGGTAGGTCATGGTTTTTTGATCCCCTTGTGCAGGATTTTTTCACGTAAAAAATTCCCTGCCTCATTTACTTACTGCTTTACTAAGTGCTCTTAGCAGAAACGTGTAGAGGACCAGGTACTCTACAATTTGGTGGACCCATAGAAACTAACAATTGGTATCAGAGCAGGTTTCTCCTTTTAGGATTACACCTAAGAAGGATCCTCATGGTGGCTCCACTAAATTTTGAAGAAGGTCAATCCATATATCGCCCACCCAAGTTTGATAGAAAATGCTATTAGTGATGGAAAGCTAAAATGCATGATTTTATCATGGCTAAGGATTGTGAGCTTTGGGATGTTATCTACAACGGTCCCGTTGTTCCAATCAAGGTAATAAATGAATTTCCATTGTCAATAAGAAAGACCCGCAGAGAACATGCTGAAGCAGAAAAGAAAGCGGTAGAGAAGAATTTTCGTGCCAAAACAATTCTGGTATATGGTTTTGGACCTAAATAGTACAACAAAATCTCTACATACGACACTACCAAGGCAATATGGGAGGCTTTGTAAATATCTTATGAGGGAACTACACAAGTAAAACAAGATAAATCTAATACTGATGATAGTTCCACGATGGCAGCTGAAGGCGAGGAGATTGGACATGACTCAATGCTTGCCTGATGGCTCAATCAGATAATGATGAAGACAATGGTAACGAAGAGGTAAACTTTAGGGATGTTCAGAAAAATATGAAATCCTATTCTCCAAAAAAACTCATGTGTTTAGCTGATGTTTTAATTACTGCCTTTTGTAGTCTTGCAGAGGATAGAGATTCCTTGTTTTTAGAACTAGAACAATCTGAACATATTAGAAAATACTTAGTGGTTGCAATTACTGATCAAAAGAAAACCATTGAAATTCTTAGAAAAGAAAATAGTGATCTCTTGGCAGAAACTGCTGACCAAAGGGAACAAATAGTAAAGCCCTTGACTAAGTCAAAACCTGAAAGCTCTGAAAAAGGAAAGGAGATAGTTAGTGAGAAATATTTTAGGCTTGAGAATGCGGTGAAGGCCTTGAGATGTAGGATGAGTGCTGAAATAGAGAAAAACAAGCATCTCTATGGCAATCTAGAAAAAGTAATGAATGATCTTGAAAAATCTCTAAAGTGGACCTGGTCCGTAGAAGCTACCACGACCTTGTTCACTAATGTCAATGAAAAATAGCGGGGAACAGTGTTCCCAAGGAAGAAAGATCCTTACAACCCTGTCAGTAAGTGCGTCACAACATCGGATAACTGGCCTTGTACCCAATGTGGAAACACTGGGCACTCCATGAAAGGTGTCCAGACGAAGAGTCAGTCAGTTTCAAAAGATAAAGTGGCTGCTGAAACTGTGACAACAAAAGAGGGACCATGTTCCACTCACAAAAAACACACATTACTTGCATGGACTAAAAGAGCTCTTTTTCGTCCTCTTGGTTACTAAATGGGGCCCAAGCTTGTTTGGGTTCCTAAAACTAACTCCTAAATTCTTGTGTAGGGAATAGTGAAGGGAAGTGGTCAACAATGGTTCATGGATAGTGGGTGTTTGAAACACATGACTGGAAAAACCACAGACTTTCTTTCACTAAAAGCCTGCAGGGAGGGAGTGTATCCTTTAGCAATAGAAAAAAGGGATATATTCTTGGAGTTGGAAAAGTTGGGAAGTTACTCACTCACTCTATTGAAAATGTGTACTACGTCAATGGACTTAAGTACAGTCTCCTGAGTGTTTCTCAAATTTGCGATAAAAGAAACAAGGTGGAGTTCTTGTCCAAAATATGTACAGTCACTGACCTTATGACTGGTGAAATAGTTCTGGTGGCCAAAAGATACAAGAACATCTATGTTGCTGACTTTGAGTCCTTACAGAGTGGTGATTTGAGTTGTCTGAAGGCGGTTGGCAATGATACAGAACTATAGCACAGAACATTGGGCCATGCAAGCTTTTTCCTTATGAATAAACAAATTTAGAAGGACCTGGTCCACCCTATGTCCCAATTCAAAACTCAAAAGGTCTGTGATGCCTGTGCTAGAGGAAAGCATGTAAAGTCCTCCTTTATGTCAAAAAGAGATGTGAGCACCTCAAAACCTCTTGAGCTCCTGCATATGGATCTGTGTGGACCTATGAGGGTGAAAAGTAGAGGAGGAAAAATATACATTTTCGTGATCTTGGATAACTATTCCAGATTCACATGGACTCTATTTCTCAGAACAAAAGATGAGACTATTGAAGTATTTGTGGACTTTGTAAAGAAAATCCAGGTAAAAATGGAGTCTAGAGTTGTATGCATTAGATTAGATCATGGGACTGAATTTGACAATGTCAAATTTGATGAATTCTACAATGAAAACGGCATCACTCACAACTTCTCAGCTCCAAGAACTCCACAACAAAATGGAGTAGTAGAAAGAAAGAACAGAACTCTGGAAGAAATGGAAAGAACCATGCTGATTGACAATGGACTTGCAAAGAACTTTTAGGCTAAAGCTGTAAATACTACCTGCTACTTAGTGAATAGGTGCATGATCAGATCAATTTTGAACAAGACCCCGTATGAACTGCTGAATGGAAGAAAACCCAATCTGACCTACCTAAGAACATTTGGATGCAAATACTATGTTCTCAACAATGGAAAGGATCAACTTGGTAAGTTTGATGCTAAGTGTGATGAAGGGATATTTCTTGTCTACTCTTCTCAAAGCAAGGCTTACAAAATTTATAACAAGCGGACTCAATATGTTGACGAAAGTGTTCATGTTATCTTTGATGAATCTCATCCATCATTTGAGAAGAGTGCTGAGGAAGATCAAGATGTAGAACCCTTACTTGTCCTTGGTGAAGTCATTAGCATGACTAATGGAAAGACAAACTTGATGAGTCAAGTGAAGGAGGCAAAGGAAGATAATGTAGATTCATCATCAACAGAACCAAGTACTTCAATTACAATCACTGAATCTGAAGAAAGAGTGGTTGATGCAGTTCAGGGAACTCCTCTGGCATCAAAGATAAGGATAGAGGAGAATTAGCCAAACATACAGTCTTCCTCTCAAATGAACCCTAAACATCTAAGTGGAGACATCAAAGTTCTCACCCTATAGATAACATAATCAATCCTCTAGATTCTAGAGTTCAAACCAGGTCAAGAGCTAGAAATACATTTGCTTTCTCAGCCTTTCTCTCCCAGATAGAACCCAAGAACATCAAGGAAGCCTTAAACGATGAAGATTGGATTACAGCCATGCAAGATGAGCTACATTAGTTTGAGAGAAATAATGTTTGGCCCGTGGTACCCAGACCCCCAGATAGAACCATTATAGGAACCGGGTGGGTACTCAGAAACAAGCTCGATGGGCATGGAATTACCACATGGAATAAGGCCAGACTAGTGGTTCAAGGTTACAATCAAGAGGAAGGGATTGACTATGATGAAACTTTTGCTCTAGTAGCTCGCATGGAAGCCATCAGAATTCTGATCGCCTTTGCTTCTCATATGGAATTCACTTTATTCCAAAATGGATGTCAAAAGTGCATTCTTGAATGGAATTGGACAAAGCCTTGTATGGTCTAAAGTAGGCTCCTCGAACATGGTATGAAAGGTTGCCAAACTTTCTCTTAGAAAATGGCTTTAAGAGAGGGAAAATTGACAACATTCTTTTCTTAAAGAAATGAGGAGGGAACCTGCTCATTGTTCAGGTCTATGTTGATGATATCATTTTTGGAGCAACAACTGACTCTCTGTGTGACGAATTCGCAAAACTTATGGGAAATGAAATTGAAATGAGCATGATGGGTGAATTAAACTTCTTTTTGGGTCTTCAGGTGAAACAGTCCCCAAAGGGTACTTCCATTTGTCAGCAAAAATACATCACAGAACTCTTGAAAAGGTTTGACATGGAAGCATCAAAAGTGATAGACACTCCCATTGCAACTGCCACCTGAATTGATATGGATGAATCTAGATCTCGTGTAAATCAAACAATGTATAAAGGCATCATTGGGTCTCTTATCTATCTCACTGCCTGTCGTCCTGATATTTTTTTTCAGCGTGGGATTGTGTGTGAGGTTTCAATCAAATCCCAAGGAATCTCGCTTGAAGGATTCCAAAAGAATACTGAGATATCTCAAAGGCAAGCAAGACCTGGTGCTATACTACCCATCAGGTGACAATTTTAATCTAATTGGGTATGCTGATGTAGACTATGCAGGTTATCTTAAAGATAGCAAAAACACTTCTGGGATGGCTCAATTCTTGGGATCATGTCTTATCTTTTGGGGTAAAAGGAAGAAAAATTCAGTGGCTCTTTCAACAGTTGAGGCTGAATATGTAGCTACAGCATCCTGCTGTGCTCAGCTTCTATAGAACAAGCAGCAAGTGGAGGATTTTGGAGTTATTACTAAGAGTGTGCCCCTCCTATGTGGCAACACCAGCGCACTTAACATATAAAAGAATACAGTTCAACATAAAAGGACCAAACATATTGACATGAGGCATCATTTTCTAAGAGATAATATGAAGAAAGTGTTGATATGCATGAAGTTCTACAGCACAAAAGATCAAATTGCAGACATTTTCACCAAGGCACTAAGTAAGGAACAGTTTGAAAAAAATAGAGTAAAGTTGGTAATGTTGAGGCCAAATTAAGGACTAGATTCCTTTTTGAGTTGGCTCGTGATATTAAGAAATAATGGGTTCAAAGTGTTTTCTGGCCTTGTCTAACTCACTTCAATACCGTTTCAGGTAAATACACATGATAAGCATAGAAGCAGTAGATGCAGTACATGAATGATAAAAGAGGATTGATTCTTATTAAAAAAAAAGAGCTTGAAGATGAAAATGTTTCTCAAGAACCAGGTTCTTGTACAAAAGGTTAGTCGTTCTGTACACCCTTTAATTCACGTCTTAAAAGGTACAAAATACAACTGCCATATCATCAACTTTTAGATCCAGCTGTCACGCCTCTTCAATTCAAACATTCCATCTCCCTCTAAAACATCATAATTCTCCATGTCCAACACCATTTCAGAACCAGTGCCTATTCTTCTCCCCACATAATTATCCTCTCTGTTTAAAAACCCCTCACTTCTTCACTTCTTTGCTATATGCCCTCTTCTAACATTACCCAAAAAAGGAAAAGATCATCACATCACTTCTCTCAATGGCAGAGAAAAATTCAAATCTTTCTACATCATCTGTACCTCCCTTCGACCCGTCTATGGGACTTCTCAGCGTCTCTGAGTCAACGTCACCCTCTATCAACCCTACCGCTACAGTCACCCCTTCCCTAGCTTCCCAACCTCTTCCAACTCGAAAACTACTGTTCCGTTCTCCCTGTCGCCTGTTGTGCGCACCAGTAAAACCTCAAGTGGTGAACAAGGTCAAATTACTAAGGTCACAAAAGACTCCGCCATTGTTGCAGTCGACTCCATGGTCGTGGAAGCACCAGTTGTTGAAGAAAAAATGGTATTTGTGGTATCTGCTGGTGGGGTATTTCATGATGTCATTTCCCAAAAACACACATCACATAGTATAAGGGAAGAAGGGACCATTATGGGAGATGCAGTAGCGTACACTACTGGGGGTACGCATGGAGAACCTAATCCCTCTCAGGAGGACCCAGATTAGGAGTCTCATCCCTAGGACAGTGTGTTGATGCCCCTTTTTTTTCCAGAACCGGGTTTAGAATCGGGTATACGACATTCGAGAGGACAACTCTATTCCCTTGCGAGAATTGGGTTTTTTGTTTTGAGTTTGAAGAGTCGATACCTAATGATTAAGTGCATTAGGACACTAAGAGTTATTTTAGTTGGAAAACCAGAGTTCGGGTAAGGGCTAGAAATTATCTCGAGGGGAAGGTGTTAGGCACCCCTCAAGATCCACTAGTGTGATTCCCGACCATGTTACAATTGTGACTTTAAGTGTAAGCAACAAGTAAACAAGCAAGAATTACAAATACGAGGGGGTTCTCATATAATAGTTGCAAATAATTTGAAATTAAAGCAAAGTTAAAGAAGCTGAAGTTTTTGAAGAAAGTAGTTTTAAAAATCCAGAATAAACGAGTGAAGAGAGGGAAAATTTCACATAATTACTGGGGGTAATTGAAGTTAAAAAGCAGTTAAAGAAGCTGAAATTTGAGAAAGGCAGTTTTCGAAACAAAAATAAATAGGTAAAGGTAGAGGTGTCCTATGTTTATAAATAATATGGATCACCCCACACAACACCCGGTAACCATTTATACACGTGGTGTTATCGTCTGGTCATCATATCCATATCTACCCTTCCCACCCCGTTAAGGTATTAAAGCGCGGAATGTATCGTTACTTATTACATGCTATTACCCGTCCCAATCCTATCAGTCCCGGAGGCATTTGGACTACTAGTCCTAAAGGGAGAGGGGTTTGGGGCCTTTGAGAGTTTTCAAAGGACAGAATACTAAGGCGTCAATCAAAACACATAATGCAAGTAAAGGGGAAAGCAAATAAGCTAGTAAGGCTTAAATAAACCTCCTAAAATCAGATAAAGCTTTAGAGTTTAGCATGTCTTGCATGTACTGGTTAAGTCTTAAATTAAATTAAAGCGATAAGCGGACTGGCTCAACACATATTTTTAGGCAGGAAGTCTGCATTAGGCTCACTCGAATGTAGTTGCATAAGACTGAACCAGTTGATTAGTTAACCCTTTATCTATGTGTAGGATAGAACTACTGATTTTTTAAAACAAAATCTGATTTTAAAGAAAAATTACAGAGTAAAAATAGGTTTCAAAAAAGGGTACTGGCTTGTTACAAAAGTGGTTTAACAACTAAAACGAGTTTTAGGAGGCAGGCTGGTTAGGAAAAGGAGTTGCCAATTTTTAACAAAGAACTGATTTGCATACATATTAGAAGAGATTTGTCAGATAAATATAAAGAAATGACTCTAGGCAGATTTGAAAAAAAAAAGATTAGCAGAGTCAACGAGAGAGTAAGTTTCAGAAAGGATACACTGATTTAATTATGAGAAAAAGTTTTAAGAGTTCAAAAAGGGTGTAAGATGTCATTTGTTTTAGTAAAATCGATACTGTTTTAAACAAGTGAGACAACTCTGGTTCGAAATCCCTATAGGCATGCTTTCTATACGATATTGCTTCTTGATACCTTTCCAAACACTAATAGAAGCCTTATAAACAATGATATCTATATATGCTATTTTATTATTAAACCTAACTGTTTGCCTAATGACGTTATTATATGCAGAGATGCAAACCCCTATAGGCATGGTATCTATATGCATGGTTGCAGAATTCATAAATTAAATCCTATAGGCATGCTTTCTACATGTGAAACTTCACAAATTAGAAATAAAATCCTATAGGCATATTTTCTACCCTTTGTGCATAAAAGTAAACCCCCTCCCTTTTTTCATTAAATCCCTATGAGTTTATACAAATCATTACAGACCAGTAGAATAAGATTGAAATTAAAAGTACATCAGAAGCTATCAGCTACTTCCGAGCAGCCTAATTCAAACTTAGTGTCTAATAATATAAGATTGAACCACTTCCGAGATCAAGATTTCCAAAGCTTTCTCTTATTTAGGGTGTTTCATAGATCCAAAGAGTTTCAGGAACCCCAGGCAGTGCTTACACCCAAGATATTAATTAGAAACTAAATTAAAGTGCATTGTGGAAGAGCCAGCCCTCAAGTGTCTAAGTTCAGAGGGAGCTCATAGGTCCCAAGGCAAGGCTCACAAGAGGGGCGCATAACCTAAGTTCTAAGAGTGAGTGCAAGTGCAATAGATAGGGAGTTAGGGGATGCCAAGGCAGGCTGGTAGTCATACCTAACCACGAGGTAGGCTGGCACAACCCTGACCAAGCCTGTTCAGCCATCAAATAATAGCACATACCTATTGAAGGTTAGACTATAGTCTACACAGTGATTAGGACACTGCCAGACCAAGGTCTTAAGCTCAGGATACATATAAAGAGGAAAGGGGAATGGGATTTGAAAGAGTTTAGGACTCAGGGAGTCCAGTCCATATACATGAACAACAATGTCAAGTGTTGTCATGTTTCTGAACCATAACTCAACAAATAAAAGGAACTGGGGGATAGGGATTCATGTAGGAGCGTAGCAAAGAAACAAACCAACTTGCAAAAAAAATTACATTATGGGAGCAGTAAGCCAAACAAAGAATGGAATGAAGAATAAACACATAGGGAACTGGCAGAAATTAAACAAAGGTAACATACCAGTTGCAGAAGAAGCAAGCAAAGAAAAAGCAGGATACTTTCAAGCCAAGCCACAATCAAAAGAACCTTTATGCTTGTGAGTTCAGAGAACTTAAATACTTAAAAATCTAAGTGAATTTGAGAGTAAGAAGTAATGACTTGTTTGTGTGTTCGAACACCTTTTGAAGGGGAAGAAGTACATGTATTTATAGTTTTTGAAAATGAGTAAAAAGTGAGGTAATAAGCCACAGACATGGAAACAATCACTAATCAGATTCAATTACACCAGTAATTGCCCTTAATTAAGTGGTCAATTGTTAATGGGCAGTGATAGGTTTAAAAATAAGGAAAGAAATCAATTTAAGAGGAAGATTGGTTATTGCCATAAAAGGAGTAGTAAAACAATACAGCAAGTGATTAAGTCCAAGTATAGGAACATACTTATTTTGAGACAGGATTCGGTAAGGAAAAATAAGGAAAGAGATTAATTAACCCTTAACAGGCGAAGGAAATCAGAATTTCACATGGAAAAGTTTTTGAAAATCAGTCACGAGTTTGAAAATCAATCACAGAAGGGACTCAGTATATAAATGAGGTGCACAAGTAATAGGCATGTGAGGCCAAGCTATGGCAAGGGGAGACAGCATATAGTAATAGCATAGAATTAATAAACAGTGAGCATCCATAACATAATAGTCATGTAGGTCAAATTTCATTGGCTTAGTAATAGAGAAAAAGATCAGAAGCATGCAAAAGTCAAGTGAGAACGTTTGTGAAATCATAGTCAAGCCTGACAAGTAGCAAGAACTCAGAGTCAAAGGAATCACCTAAAGAAAAGGGATGATGAAACAAAGGAATTTCAAATCAAGACGGGCAATTTCCAACAGATGCAATGCACTAGAAACTTCAGGAACTCACATAAAGTCCAAAGAATTAGGGTTTTCAACACTTAAAAGATAATAAACAAATGAAACAAACAACAAATAGTTTTAGATTCTCAAACAAATCCCAAAAATTAAGGTTTTCAAAACTAGAGATGATAAGAAAATGAATCGAACAAAATATTAGCAAACAGACTCAGAAACCCTAATTTGAAATCAAAAGATTTTTGGAAAGGAAATTTGGGGAGAACACTTGAAATGTTAAATACAGCACAGATCTAAAAAGATAAACGGAAAACAACCTCGAATAAGCAAGGGTTTCTGAGAACACTAGAAATGAGAAAGGCTTGGAAGAAACAAGATCATATCCAGAGTCGATAAGGTCGGAATCAGGCTCAGGAGGCTAACACACACCGGAGCGAGGTCAGAGATGGCTGGAAACCTCGAATTGACGAAGATCTGAGTGAAGGCCCTCGAAGTCTGGCCTCGAACCTTCAGGCATCGGGCACGTGAGAGTAGTAGGAGGTGAGTATAGGTTGTCTATGGCTTGAGCGGCCATGAATTCTGGTGAGTTTGGGGTTGAAAGTTGCAGAAAATGATTAGGGTTTCGAGAGAGTTCTAGAGCGTTTGAGAGAAAAGGGGGCTAGAGGCGGAGTCTGAGGAGAAATGAGGTAGGGTAAGGGGTCGTTTGATATTAAAAAGGGAAAGGGGGGACGATGGCTGTTGATCTAAATGATCAATGGCCAAGATTAAAAGGGTTATGGGTTGGTTCGGTTAAATGGGTATTGGGTCGGGTAATTGGGTTTAAATTGGGGCTACCAATTTGGGCTGAAATTGAAATGTAATTTAGGTTAGATTTTAAATAGCAATTTTCCCCTTTTATTTTATAAAAAATTGTAATAATGGTTTTAAAAATAAATTAAAAATACTGAGTAAACAAATATTACATAAATATTAACTTAAAAATACTGGAACTAATTTTGTAATTATATAATGCTATTAATCACAAAATAAGCTATAATTGCAATTATATGCAATTTAGCTTTAAAAATGCCAAATAAATTTGTAAAAATATCCAAAAAATTACCTTAATTATATTTTGGTGCAAATGTGAGAATAAAATAAATTAGTCACCAAAAATGATAATTTTGGGAATAATTATTGGATTTTGTTGTATTATAATAGGCAATAAATTAGTTTAAAAATCATTAAAATGCCAAAACTCTTGGGTGTGCTTATATATGCACATTTATGCTATTTTGGCTAGTATTTTTAGGTATAAAATTACCTAAGGAAAAATTGAGTATCAACACAGTGTTGTTCCTGCATTTGATGTTGTGCCCTTGGAAATTCAAGGACCAGAGGTGCACTTTAGTGATGAAGAAGACCTGGACAATGTGGCCCTTGACGCATTCATCAGTAAGTGAAGGATTGTTTCGACTCCTGAGTCTGAAATCAAGCGCCCCAGCACCAGGCTTCAAGTCAAATTGGCCTATGACTCTGCATTCCAAAAGAGCAAGAAAAGCAATAAGAAGAAAAGAAGAAAGCTGGTGAAAAATGGTGTACCTGTAGGGGATAAAGCCATCCCTTTTGTTGAGGTGGAAGAAGGAACACCTGAGGAACCCGCTTCCCTTGTAAAGCGATCCTCAAAAAAAGGCCGAGTCTATTTTCCTAGAGAAAGGGTCTCCTTCCAAGACAAAAAATGTAGAAGGTAGTGAGTGATGAGGATATTCTTGTCAAGTCCAAAGGGAAAAGTAAAGTCAGTGGAAAAAAGCATAGGAAATGCAAGTATGAAACAGTTGAAGAACCTAGTTCTAGAAAGAAAGAACGAAGTGAGGTCTGCCTGGGCTATGAGCGGTTGAGGCACCAGAATGTTGTGCCGGGGTGTACGTTTGACCCCACAATCTCAAAAATGGCCGGAATGCGCAAATCCTAGAAATGGTGGAGTTTCAACAGTGGACGCATATTTTCTACGTAGATGCTCCCAAAGTGTATGGGAGGAGGTCCAGAGTTTCTTTGCCAGTTTGTTTCCACTTGATACTGACCATGTTTGTGCCTTGGTCAATGGTGTGGACATTGTATTTGATGTGAAAGTGCTTGGGAAAATTTTACAAGTTCCCACAGTTGGCATGATGAGTGTTCGAGATTTTTGCCAGTATAAACTTCCGAAATGCAGTGGTGAAAGATAATTCCAGTCAGAAAGGGGACTAGATCCATAACAAAGCACTAATGTCTACCAGTTGTTGTTTGAGCTGGTTAAAAAAGTCTTGTTGCCTCGAGTAGAACGCCGATCTGTCACTTCCAAATCTGATTTATTCTTAATAGAGCAATTGGACGGTTTTCACCCTGTGAGTTTGCCTGCCATAATGATTGAGCATGTGCAAAAAGTGGCTGATTTCGAGGATGGAAATCAGGGGCTTCCCTATGGATTCTTACTTACACAAGTATTCAAATACTTTGAGGTTCCACTGGGAACAGGTAAAGTAGGGACCCGTAAGCAGACATTCTCACAGACAACCTTGTAAGAGTGTGAGTGTATTGAAAGTATGGGGGTGTAGGAAGCACTTTAATTGTGTCTCAGATCATAAATGCACAAAACAGCGCAGTTGATAAGATACGTTGATTGAAGGCCATGAATGCTATCCTGGAAGGCCAGCAAGCTCAAACGGTTCCCATTTCAAACGATGAGGTGATCCGTTTGACCCAAGAAAATGCTGACCTCAGGTTACAAGTTGAGAATGTGAAGGCTGACCTGTTCAACGAGCAAAAGCCAGGCAACGCCCGAATAGATCTTGTTCTCTAAACACTTGCTGCAGCTTCCAAGTCTTTTTCTGCTACCGCCCCCTAAGTTTTCTTTCAGTGACCAGTGTTCTGGATATGATTTTTTTTCTTTTATTTATTTGTTTTTGTTGTTTTTTTTTGTTGTGGTTGGGATGTACTACTACTACTTCTCCCGTGTTCAAGTCTAATGCTGCCTTTTCCTTCTTTCAAAGGAAGAGGCATATTAAAAATTATTAATACAAATCCTCTTTTATTTTTTCTAGTACCTTCTCTTTGTCTTCTTTTCGTTATGTTAGTGTGCAAAAATGTGACATGGGTTAGCTTGGCTGGACTTCTTTGCACTTTTATTCTTTTAAATGATGCCAAAAGGGGGAAAAAGAAAAGACTAATATAGGACTCAGAGGGAGCCACATTTGGGAACTGGTTCTTATATAACTTAAGGCATCGACTTAGGGGGAACGCTTTGAGGCATCGTCTCATGGGGAACTCCTTAACATTGCTCTCTCATGCCTTAATTCTGAACTTATAACTACTCAAGTTTGTCATCATCAAAAAGAGGGAAACCGATAGATCTTAAATACTCTTGCCTTATGTTTTGATGATCTAACAAACTTTCTGATAAGAACCAGTTAGGGAACCTGACCTACTTTGGATTGCTGCAAACTTCAACGAACTCCAGTAAAAGATGAACTGCTACAGATTCAGGAGCTAGGAACCAAAATAGGACCTGATGCTCTTGTAGTTCCCATATTGCAGTACAAAGTCATTTGGACACAACTGGAACTGAAGTGACTGGCGACACTGTTTATGATGCACTGCACCACACTGTCAGCCCACTCATTCTCTTACCAAACAAAGTACTCACATCATTTCAAGTGATGTGATCAAGATGTACCAAAGGGGTTTTTATACAAAACATCACTGGAAGGTTTCAATTTCTCATTCAAGCCTTTAGCAAAAACAGAAATGATCATTTTCTCAAGCTTGAAGAACAAGGTTGCACGCCACTACAGACCAATTCTTAAACGATTGATTATTGTTGTCCTAGTTGAGTTGTAACCTTATTATTGTACTTACAATATCTCCTAAATTGCTTACTTAGAAGTTTACTGATTAGGAAATCTTTTATAAATCCTCAGACCTGTTGAGTTTAGGTTGTGGCAAGATTTAGTCATAAAGAAAAGTTTTTGTAATCGTAGAGTTACAAAGTGGCTTGAAGTGGTAGCACCGCAAGTTAGAAAGAGCCTTTGTAACTAGCATAGTCACAAAGTGGCTTGTAGTAAATGTACCACAAGTTAGTTTGAAGTCTTTGCAATCGGAAGCATTGTAAAGTGGCTTGTAATAGGTAAGATTACAAGTTAGTGAAGTTAAAAGCCTCCAGGGTAGGTCATGATTTTTTGATCCCCTTGTGTAGGATTTTTCTACGTAATAAATCCCCTGCCTCATTTACTTACTGTTTTGCTAAGTGCTCTTAGCAGAAACTTGTAGAGGATTAGGTACGCTACGATTTGGTAGACCCATACAAACTAACATGCCTGATCTTCACCGGATCCCAATTCTTCACTAGAACCATCGGGGCTTTCAGATTCTTTGGAGTCCTCCGAGCCCTCTTCCCATTTGGGTTTGGCTAATTTCTTGGCCTAAACCTCAACTATTTTTGCCACCTCAATCTCAAAAAACAGGTTGAAACCTCGGGCAAGAATCTCTTAGAGGGTCCCCCATCAAGATAGTCGCCTCCCATATTCAGCATGGGTCTTGAGGCGAGCCTCAGATTCCTCAAAACTGGCCTTATATTAGGCCACCATCTCCTCGGGTTCTGCAGAGGTTGTCTCCAGCTGGGAACTCATTTCCTAGAGCTCTTTCCCAAGGGCATCTCATTCTACAACAGTCGAGCTTAGCGGTGCTCGAAGATCTTCATTTAGCTAAGCCCGTTTATCAGCTTTCTCCTACGCTACCCAAAGCTGAACGTCTACTGAAGAATGCTTTGCTAGAGGGGGTTTCCTTCTCCAAGGCTAGAAGATCCATCTTATTCTTCCACCCATTGGCCATGACTTAGATCTTGTCTATCTCCTTTTGAAGCTAGTACATCTTGTCAATTTTTTGCTGGACCTGTGAGGTTTGGTCGTTAGCCACTATGACTAGTTTCTCGCTCCTAAATTTTGAAGACCTTTACCTTTTTGACCAAGTCAGTATGCTCAAACTGTAGGGCCAATTCTTCTTTCTGAGCCGTATCCAGCTCAGCCTGAAGGTTCTAAATGATCCCTTTTTGTTGCTCACTTAGGAACTTATACATATCCTTTTTTTGGGCTACCTCTTTTACCTTGAGCTTAAGATGATTGACCTCGACTCGGTACCGAAGGAAGCTCTCATGATGAATTACTAAGGCCTACAAAAAGGTAAAGGACATGAGAAACATCAAAGCATAAGTAAAGATCAAAGGAACATAATGATGCCTTACCCGGTTCAGTGCATGCTGTGCCTCATTGAAGAGGAACAACACGTTCACCTCATTCATTTTTGCCCTGTCCTCCTTGGTCACCAAGCATCAAAGGTAGCTTGCTACTTCTATGGGAGCATAAAGAACTCGGGTATCTTTTGAGACGGTAAGAATAATCGATCTCTTGCTACATGGATTCACACTTAGGGTGGGGAACTAATTGATTAACTTCGGGCTCGAATTTGGCCCACCATCTTTTAAAGACGGATCCTTCCTCGGAACTTCTAGGTGGCATATCCTGGAAAAATCTGCCAAAAGGATGAGTCTACGCCATAGAAAAAAGAATGAAAGGGGTCATCCGTGTGATTGACCTCTTTATTGGACCTCTCCTTTCCTGATTGGGCCTTATCGAATATGAACCTAGTGTAGGAGGGCCTCCATGAAATCTTTATTATACCGGACATATCCTTTTGAGCAGAGTCAGTGTCGTAGGTGGTCTCAGCCCCCGCCTCCACATCAATTTCCCAAGTCTGGGAGATATTGGCCTATCAAATCTCCCCCTCCGCTACCGCCTGCTCCCTGGGAGGGGTCAACTAGTGGGCCACATAATATCTTCCTCGAACTCAACCCTGAGCCGAAGAATTGAATCCAAGACCGGTGCTTGAGAGCCATAGCTCTTCTTTAGATTAATAGCCAATCTTTTCTTTGGCTCCACTGTGGAGCTCGGGGAGTCTAAAGCCTTTTCTTCTTCTTTTTCTTTTCCATTGCTATAGCTCCGAGCTGTTTTGAAATAGAGGAATCAACAGACAAGGACACGTCCTCATCTCCTTTTAAAGGCCTAAGTTCAGCCGTCTTAGGCAAACCTACAAAAGGAAAGGAAAGAGGATTCAGTATGATGTAAATAGGAAAGCCAGATATTACTTATTCGGTGAAAGGCCTTACCATGGGAACGAGCCTCCCATCGGCCCTTTGAGAGCTTGCGCCATGCACACTCAAAATATGACATCTGTGTAAAAATACACTCGATCCGCTCGATGAATCGATAGATAGTGTTTGGAACCCGGGCAAAGGCTGCATTACCACAAATGCTAATGAGAAGAAAGGAAATAAATAAAAGATTGACGCTTAATGAGAGATTGTACTTATGAGATGCATTCCACTTCTCAAGGAATGGCATGGGCTCGGAGGAATCAAGTTTTTGATCTTCACCCGAATGAAGCGTCCCTGCCAATTCCGGTCTCGATCTTCATAAATTCTCAAAAGTGGGGCCTTGGTAGCCCGACATGCAAGCTTTATTAGTCCCCCTCAGAAGATTTAGGGACTTTATAAATGGACCATATGATCGATGGTGAACCGACGAGATTCGGTCTTGTTCGCGAAGAAATGAAGGAGGATCACAATCCTCCATAAAGATGGATGGATTTGCTTGAGGCACACCTCGTACCTCTTGCAAAAATTTAGGACAACCGGGTCCATCAGAACCAGTGTGAAGGGGTAAGTGTAAACACTTTGGTACCTCTCCACATGGGTAGGTATAGCGTCCTTGGGCCCTGGGATTATTATGTCCTTGCCTTTTCAGTTGTAGTCCTTTCGGACCATGGGAAGGACGTCTTTGGTCACAGAGAAAATGTACCTCGATATTTCTTCATCCCGGTCCTATTGCATTAGGGTTTATTGACCTTAAACTTGTCTACAATAGAGCAACCCCCGAGAATAATCATTTTCAAGGGAGGCTCGGGGACCGGTTGATCGGCAGTCACCTAGGGAGAAGCCATTTTGAGGGCAACTATTTCAGGAGCGACCACCTTGATACTAGTGGCCGGTTGAGAAGATGAGTAGCGACATGCTGAGGAACATATTTAGATGTTTTGTCCGAAGAAGTTTGAGAACTCAAGAGAAGATTTTGCAAGATAAAGAGTTGAGTATAATTATTTAGGGAAATTTTGGGTAAAAACCTAGAAATTACTATGAAATCTTGAAAAATAAGGGAGAAAATATGAATGTTTGGAGAAGGCTGATGATGGCTTGAGAATTTGAGGGTAGAAGATTGGTCGAAAAGTGAAAAAAGAACAAGGGGTGAAACCTTATATAGAAAACAATTTGCGATGCTTCCCATTCGGAGGTAACCAACCGATGGTTGACACATGCTCGAAGTTAGAATGACATGCCTGAAAGGAGATTTGGGCATCTTAGTCATTTTCTATTATAATGTATGAAAGAAGGTGCCAGGAAACATCTATCATTTCTCATAGTTTTGGTAAATCTACCCTCTAATAAATGAGGGGACTATTTGTATACAGGTAAAATCAGAGGTAAGAAGCACCCCGATTTCATGGTGGGGTGAACGAGAAGAGTACATAATTGTGTAGTCAAGACCAAAGCATGGAGCCACCCGTATTAAAGCTCGAACAAAATACCTGCACTTGGAGCCATCAAGGTCATGCCCTGGGACCGGATTCGAATAATGTGACCTCGGAAAATATTGCTAAAATGCCCGCACACGATAAAGAAAGGGCTATGATATTTGTACCCAACTGGCTTTCACGTCGTGAATCTCAGCCCGTATCAGCGGTAGATTAGTGATTAGCAAGAAGAAAGATTTTTACCCTTTTAGAATTTTACTTAAAGTAAAACTCCCCCGCTATGTAAAGGGGAAGCTGATGTCTTATACTTTAATACCACACAAGGGGGGGGGGGGTTATTTGTGTGAAACCCAATTTTTTCTTAACTTGATTATACAACGACCTGATACTTCTATGTGTTCCAACTACTACTGTAGCGGAATAATAAGTACAAGAAAATAAAGAACACATATATTTTACGTGGGAAACACCTGGCTCAAAAGGTGAAAAAACCATGACCTACCTTTTAGTAGGATTTTTGCAAACTCTCCACTAAAATCACTGAGCCAAAAATTGCATTTACAAAAATTCTTTTGTAAACTTAGGATTAACTCTAATACTGTTGTGGCACACAGCCTCAACTGTAGCGACAACTTCAAGTTAATACAGTTGCTTCTATCAAAGCTGAAAGGTACACTGTGAAATCACCTACTACAATTGAACTAAAATAAAAGATAGACACTTGGAACTGGTTCTTCTATCTGGTTCAAGTAGCTTTGGGATTTCATGCTTGAATCACACATAAATTGCTTGCAGAACTGCCTTGCTATTTTGCTCTCAATTCACATTTAACTTCTGCTTATGTGCATTACCTGTAAAAGAAAACACCACTAATATTTAAGGAGTTAGTAATTAGAGATTTACTAGGATACAGATGCTACTCTTTCATGGTGGAAGAGTTGTAGTTGATCTCATACTCTAACTCTATCTTTTTTCTAAACTGTGTTCTCTTTGTGTAAGGAGTCTTTCTCCTTATCCAGTATGCAATCTTTTCAATCATGATCGAAAGATATCACTTCTGATAAGTTAGATTTATCTCCGTCACGTGCATTTCACATGTTTGGGTTGATCACAAATGTGCTTCACATGATGGACTTGGTCCATGTCTGAGTTCTTTTGTAAGTCTTCAAAACATCACATTTACTTGGGCCAACAAATTCTCCCTTTTTGATGATGACAAGCTTTGTGCTATTCACTCACTTAGGCCTCGTAAGAACTCATCTTATTCATCAATACAAAGTCTAGAAAGATTCACTTATCATCAAGGACCAGGTTAATTAGTTTATAAACATCACATATTCAGAATATGTAAAGCACAATATCTCTTCCCCCTTTGGCATAATAAAAATTTTGCATAAACAAAGTGTGAGTCCTAAAATTTAATAAGTACTCATGACCACAGGGCAGCTGTAAGTTCAATCATGGATCAATCATCAGTAACCAGACAAATATATTTAAACTATTAAGGAAATATTAACAGTTAACAAGAGCAAAATAAGTAGATATCATTGATATAAGATATGTTGCTACCACGATCCACAAATAGAAAGCAAAAATATTCAAAACACGAGCAAAAAGAAAGAGAAATCCCTAATCTGGGTCATTGGTTCCTAAGGCTTTGGGGAGCTGGAGGGTTGGTGTTTGGGCTTGGAGACGATTCTGCATATCGTGAAGAATCCCATCACTCTTCTCCTTTTCCTTGGTAAGCTCAGTTCTGAGAGCATCCTTCTCAGATTCAATCTCTGCTAAGCGAGCCTTCAGCCTAGCTATCTGAGAATCCTTAGCCTCACTTTCCTGAACTAGAGCCCTGACTTTACTGTTGATAGGTGCCTTCTTGGATGAACCGAGTTCATTTGGAGCGGCATTGACTAGATAGTCACAAGCAAGCAGAGTATTAATGCAAAAATAGTCCTTTCTTTAGGCCATTTCCCACTTTTCCAGAGTTACCTTGCACCGATCCAGAACAGTAGTTAGAATAAACCCATAGAGGGTGGCATGGGCCTTGGAGCCATTGATGACCCTGTCCACTAGCTTGATGATGAATCCAGGCCAGTTGATTTGTCTTCAACTTTCACGGCACTCCATTATAACTAAGTCCATATAGTTAGCAATATGCCTTATTTCCTGCCTGGGCAGTACACACTTGTTGACAAATTCAAAGATGACTTTGTGTTATGGCTTCATTTCATTCTTATGCACAAACTTGGCTTCATTTACGTCTTCAACATCATAGAATCTCCTAGTGATTTCAAGGTCATGAGAAAGGGAATCCATACTTG
The DNA here is from genome assembly GCA_026770625.1 of Nicotiana glauca. Taxonomy (NCBI): domain Eukaryota; kingdom Viridiplantae; phylum Streptophyta; class Magnoliopsida; order Solanales; family Solanaceae; genus Nicotiana; species Nicotiana glauca. The sequence goes on from MU664946.1 coordinate 61,925, forward strand.
GACATCTTTGCCTAGTGTAGTCATGATATCCCTTAGCATAGATGTCAAGAATCTCTCCTAGCTTCTCTGCATCAAAGGTTACTTGCACTCCTTTTACTTGGCTGGTAACTTTTCCATATTTAACCTCTGTATTTGCCAAGAATTCAATGATTTCATTCCTAGGTAGCCTTCTATCCAACTGAACAGCTAGGGTATCAACCAAACGAACAATTCCTGGTTCCACCAAGTCTTTTAATAATCTTCCCTTCAAAATTTCTCTTTTGACAAACTTGGCCAGCTTGTCTTGTTCACCATCAGACTCACTTTCTTCTTCACCACTCCATTCCTCATCTTTAGAAATTCTAATTTTTCACTACAGACCTTGCCCTCTTAGACAATGAAGGTTTAGCAGCCTTAGACATAGATCAAGACTTATTCGAAGAAGTCTTGGTCTTTTTGGTTTGGGGGTCTAAACCTCCATTGTTGTATGTTCCTCCTGATGGACCTGTTCTATCTCCTCAACATCAATAGCTTTAGAGGGCTCTGAAACCTTATCTTTTCCTTTATCTATCCTCTTTTTCTTGCTTTCAGCCAAAACATTTTAAAATTGACTCTCAACCAGTTTTATTCTACTTCGTGTGGCTCTTGCCTTTGGCAAGGGAATTTCACTAGTTATTGGGGAGGAAGCCTTTCATTTCTTGGAAGGTTTTGAAATGCTGGGGGCTTTTGGTATTGGAGTTCTCCTTTTCTTTGGATCATAACTAAGACCTACCCTTTTCAAAAGGTCTGCTAGGGTCTCCTCAATTGATGAACAAGGTTCATCTGCCTGTGAACTTAGATTTACTAACCCTTCAATAGCCTCCCCTGTCTTCTTTCCACTTTCTTCCACAGTTGCCTGTGCAACCCCATATTTAGCTGGTAATGGCAATTCAAAAGTGGGTAAAGAGCCAACCACTCGCTTTCCTTTTCCCCTCACATCACCACATACATCCTCTCTCTCTTTTTCTTTTTCAATTTTATTTTTACCTCTACTCCTTCCAATTTAGGCATTTCCACATCCCTGATCGGACCAACCAAAGAAACCTATTTTCTAAATTTTCAGCCAAGCAGAACTTACCTTAGAAGGGGAGTTTTGAACCTTCTCAGTGTTAGAAGACCCAGGTCCGTCCCCCTCACTCACAGATTTGAACGAATCATCTAAGTTCTTAGAATCTTGGGCTTGGGCAGCCTTCAATTGTGCGTTTAATCTCTTTGACAATGCACCTGAGGCTACAGTTTTTTGGGCTAGCATTTTGACACGTCTTTTCTTAGGCTGGGGATTTGTACTAGGTGGAGAAGGCGTGGAGGAACCAGAAGGGGATGGTGGTGGAGGAGAACCTGGGTTAGGATGAGGGTTCGACATTGTAACTGATGGCTTAAGAGAGTTTGTGAGTTAGGCTTTTGGAGAAGAAAACAATTTAGAGTGAAGAAGGATTTTTGACGGTTTGGAATAATGAGGGTGGCAGAAGGTAATAATGGGTATTTAAAGAGAAAGAATTATTTAATGGCTAACAGTAGCTTTAGCAGTCAATTAGAGGTCTAATCAACCTAGAATTGCAGGTTGAACGAACTGTTAGGTTTCCCTAGATTTTACGCAATTTTTTGTAGAGAGAATTCTAATGAGGGTGAAACTGGTTCAAAAACAAATGGATAGGATTTTCTAATGTTTTGAACATTTGTAAGACTCTGCTCATGATTATTTATATTTCAAATTATGCAGAGTATAAAAACATACCTTGTCATTCAGATGAACCAATACTGATGAACCGGGTTATTTATTTAGAATTCCCTTGATCATGCCTCAATTTACCAAAATAAAGAATATTTTATTAGAGACCAGTGAGCCATATCAACACGCCACAGGAGTATACTATTTACAATATGAAGCTGAGTAAAAATGAATCTAGATATTTACACAAGGTCAAGATTCCTTAGCCAATTTTTTTTTCATTGTTCAAAAATTCTTTTTTTTTGTTTTTTTTCATTGTGCATTTTCAATTGGTCCCATTGGGTAATCTTAATCATTCATAATTCTAACATGTTCCTTTCAAAGATTTCTCTACTTAGTACTGTAGTAAAGATGTCAGCAATTTGTTTATCAGTAGCACATAATTCTATAGTGATCAATCCTTTCTCATAGTTATCCCTTAAGAAATGATATCTACCATCTATGTGCTTAGTCCTCTTATGATGAATTGAGTTCTTTGTCATACTTATTGCACTAGTATTATCACAAAAGATAGGGTTGCAACCAACTTCAATGCCAAAATCTATTAGCTGTTGTTTGATCTACAACAGTTGAGCACAACAAGAGGCAGCAACAACATATTCAGCCTTAATAGTGGATAAGGCCACTGAATTCTACTAGCCCATGATACCAGACATGAACCAAGAAAATGAGCCACACCTGAGGTGCTTTTCCTATCCACAAGGAAACCTACATAGTCAGCATCAACATATCCTACTAGATTAAATTTACTACCTTTAGGGTACCAAAGACAAAGATGAGTAGTGCCTTTTAAATATCTCAGTATCCTCTTGTCAACAGTCATGTGTGATTACTTAGGATTTGCCTGAAAATGAGCACAGAGCCTACACTGAAAACTATGTCAGGTTTGCTAGTAGTAAGATACAAAAGTGAGCCAATCATACCCCTATACAACTTTTGATCAATAGATGAACCAGGTTCATCTATGTCTAATTTAGTAGCTGTTGCAATGGGTGTGTCTATATCTTTTAATTCATCCATTTTAAACTTCTTAATCAACTCTTTTGCATATTTCTGCTGATGGATCCTGGTTTCATTTGGGTTTTGTTTGATATGTAAGCCTAAGAAAAAGTTAAGCTCACCCATCATACTTATTCAAATTTACTCCCCAATAATTTTGCAAATTCCTTACTCAGTTTATCAGGTTATGTCATCAACATATATTTGTACTACTAGTAGATCCTTACCTTTTTCCTTCAAGAATAAAGTACTGTCAATCTTACCTCTTTTGTATCCATGTTCAAGCAAGAATTTGGATAGACGTTCATACTATGCTCTAGGAGCCTGCTTGAGTCCATATAGGGCCTTGTCCAATTTGTATACATGATCTGGACACTCCTTACTTTCAAACCATGGAGGTTGTTTGACAAATACTTCTTCCTTTAAGTAGCCATTGAGGAAGGCACTCTTCACATCCATTTGGTGAAGGGTATATTCCATGTGTGCTGCAAAGGCTATGAGGAGTCTTATTGCCTTCAGTGTAGCTACTGAAGCAAAGGTCTCATAATAATCTATGACCTCCTCTTGGCTATAACCTTGGACCACCAACCTTGCCTTGTTCCTTGTAACTGTTCCATCTTCATCAAGTTTGAATCTGAAGACCCATCTAGTGCCAATCACTGACCTGTCCTTGTGTCTTGTGACCAGATGCCACACTTGGCTTCTTTCAAAGTGATTGAGTTCATATTGCATTTCATTGACCCAATCTGCATCCTGCAAAGCTTCAACAACATTTTTAGGTTCAATATGAGATAAGAATGCATCCAAAGCACACAGATTCTTTAATTGAGATCTGATTTTAACTCCAGAAGTTGGATGAGTAAGAATGTTCTCAATGGGATACGAACTTTGATACTTGTAAGGTTTCACAACCAACTGATTTTTACTTGGAGTTTCTCCCATGTTTTGTTGTTAAGTAACAGGATAATGGACAGGTTCCATTTGGGAGTTAGATTCATTTCTTCTTTGTTCAGTTCCCCCTGTCAGGTTGCCCCGGATGGAAGAACCTGTTTCATCACCTGTTCCTTCTTTTGGTGCATCTTCAGCTTGAGCTGTGACTTCACTCAATTCTTTTACCAGCCTAATGGCTTCATATTTATGTCTCTGTCTCTGAGAGAGAATGTTAGTTCATCCAAAACTAATGTACAATTTCTTCTACACACAAAGTTCTTTTGTTGTACACTTTATAATCTTTGCTATGTGAAGAATATCCCAAGAATACTCCATCATCACTTTTGGGATCAAACTTACCTAGGGAGTCCTTTCCATTATTGTGCACAAAGTACTTGCATCCAAATGCCCTAAGATGGGATATATTTAGTTTTTGCCCTTTAAGTAACTCATAGGGAGTCGTCTCTACAGGAGGTCTAGTCATGCACCTATTAATGATATAATATGCAGTATTTACAGCATCTGCCCAGAAGTTATGGGGCAATTTACTAGAAAGAAGCATAGTCCTAACCATATCTTCAAGAGTCCTATTCTTTCTTTCAACTACTCTATTTTGTTGAGGAGTCCTAGGTGTAGAGAAATTATAATCTATACTATGCTCATCAAAAAATTCAGCAAACTTAGCATTTTCAAATTCAGCTCCATAATTGGACCTAATTGATGCAAGTGATTACCTAGTTGCTTATGAGTTTTTCTAACAAAGGCAATAAACATGTCAAATATTTCATCCTTAGATGTTAAGAACAATACCCAAGTAAACCTAGAGTAATCATCAACAAGTACTATTACATATTTCTTACTACATCTACTCAATGTTCTCCTCGGACCACAAAGATCCATATGAACTAATTCTATCGTCCTGGTCATACTTACCATATTCTTGCTTTTAAAAGAGGATCTTACATGCTTCCCCCCTTGCACAAGCCTCACAAACATTGTCTTCCTTGAACTTGATGTTGGGTAAACCTATCACTAGGTCCTTGGAGACTAATTTGTTAAGTCGACTTAGACTTGCATGACCAAGTCTTTTGTTCCACAAAAGGGGATCATTGTCCAATACACTCAAGCAAGTGAGTTCATTTTCAGAAAGAATGGACAAATCTACAATGTAAATATTGTTAAATCTTTTTCCCTGCAAAATAATCTTTTCAATGGTAAGATTAATCACAAAACATTTAGTAGAGGTGAATACTACCCAGTTAACTCTGTCACACAGTTGTGATACACTGATTTGGCTATATTTCAAGCCATCTATCAAGTAGACATTCTCAATGGAATGTGCGTTTGTCTTACCTACCTTTTCAATCTCGATAATCTCACCTTTCTTTCTATTTCCAAAGGAGATATTACCTTTTTTAGGTCCTCAAGTGTAAGGAACTGGTTCTTACTTCCAGTCATATGCTTTGAGAAACCACTATCCATGTACCATATTTGGCTACTTCCCTTCACTTGGACCTGCAAAACGAAATCCGAGGTTAGTCTTAGGAACCCAAACTAGTTTGGGCCCCTTTCTATAGGCAAAGGGGTGAATTACATTCCTTTTATCCCATCCAGGAAACCTAGTTTTCTCTTGAACAAACGTTTTGTTCTTTTGACTGGCCTTTTCTTTTGCATTACATTCACTTTTGTAATGACCAGTCTTGCCTCAATGTGTGTAGATTTTATTTTAATGAAGTGTGATGTACTTGCTTTTGGGATCCCACTTAGGTGTTGGGGTCCCATAGCCAAGTCCTCACTTGTTTCTACTGTGATGCTCTTGTAGCCAGAATAGTGCATCAAAGGACTTATTCCATTTGAAAGTTCTGTCTAGTTCATGCTTCACCTTGACTAGGTCTTCTTTTAGTACTCTTATCTGCTCATCTTTCTTGTACAACTCATCTATCATTTTTCCTAGATTTTTTTCTAAGGCAATATGTGTGTGATCAGCCTTCTTCTTACCTATTCCTAATTTCCGTTTTAAATTTTTAGACCTAAGTTCTAAGACACTGGTGTCAAGTTCAAGAACTTGGTTCTTCAACTTAGTATTTTTACTATCATTTTCACTAGCCCTAAATTCCAGATTTTTGCACTTGGCTTTTAAGATCACACACTCCCTAGACAGTTGTTCCTTCTAATTGTTTATGACCTCAGACTCATCAATGAATTCTAGAAATAATTCAAATAACATTTCTTTAGACAAAAATTTAATCTTGTCTTTGAGATGAATCACACTTACCTCTTGTTCATCATCTGATTCTCCAATGGACGTAAGTGCTTGTTCATCTCGAATTTCATCTTCTGAATCCTCATTTGAGGTTTCTCCCCAAGCAAAAACCATAGCCTTTGTTGATCCTTTATTCCTTTTGGGTTGAACCTGTTCCTTCTTTCTGTTTCTTCATTCAGCCCTTTCCTTCTTCCATTCGAACTCCCACTGAGGACAATTCTTGATCATATGGTTTGTTTTACCACATTTGTAGCAACCCTCGCTGGCCTGTTTCTTAGGAGCCCTTGGTTTGTTATAGGTTGCACCTCTTGAAGAACCATTTCCTCTCATCAGGTACTTCTTGAAATCCCTTGTGATCATAGCCATTTCATCATTTTCTAGGTACGCGCTATTCTGAGAGCCAGGCTCCTTTCCTTCTTGGGTGAATCCATCTTCATAGTTTGCCTCCTCAGTTCATAGGCAGTGAGATTTCCAATCAGCTCATCCAACTTGAGAGTAGCAATATTCTTTGATTCCTAAATAGCCGTGATTTTGCTTTCCCAAGTTACTGGCAAGACCTTTGTCAAGAGTTTCTCAACCTTGTATTCTTCAAGGATAATTCTTCCAAGAGACTTAATTTTATTTGTTAGTATTGTGAACCTTGTATATATCTCTTGGATGGTTTCTCCTTCCTTCATGGTGAAGTTCTCATATTGAGAATATAATAGTGTTCCTCTTGATATCTTTACTTGAGGAGTTCCTTTATGGGCCACTTGTAGAGTATCCCAAATCTCCATAGCAGTGGTACAACTTTGAATCATGATATACTCATCTGGACCTAGTCCACACAAGCCATTTCTTGTCCTTTACATTCTTTTCCTATTTCTTCAAATCTTCAGCAGTACAGTCAGCTCTTATCTTTGGCACGTCCACTTCTTCAACATTCTTCTTTGTAGTAGCCAGGGGACCATCAGTAACTCTATTCCAGAGTTCATTACCTTCTCCTATGATATGGTCTCTTATCTTGTTCTTCCACCAGGAATAGTACTGGCCATTAAAGAGTGGAGGCCTAGCAGTGGATTGCCCTTCCTAGTTTTCACATGGTGCACTCATCTTGATTTGTTCCTAAGGTGTTAGCCTCTTCAAGGATAACCCGCTCTGATACCCATTGATGTTTTATACTTCAATACTACATAAAAAAGGGGAAAGGGGGGGGGGGATGATTTGTGTGGTACCTAATTTTTGCTTAAGTTGATTATAGAAGTACCTAGTTCTTCTATGTGTTCTAACTACTACTGTTGCGGAATAATAAGTACAAAAAATAAAGAACACAGAGATTTTACGTGAAAAACTCCTGGATCAAAGGTGAAAAAACCACGATCTACCTTCCAGTAGGATTTTTTCAAACCCTCCACTAAAATCACCGAGCCAAAAACTGCATTACAAAAACTCTTTTCTAAACTTAGGATTAACTCTAATCCCGTTGTGTCACATAGCATCAACTGTTGTGACAACTTCAAGTTAATTCTAACTTGAAAACTCTAAGTACCTAATAAAATTGATTCTATCAAACCTGAAAGGTACAATGTGAAATTACCTACTACAATTGAACTAGAATTAAATGTAGACACTTGGAACTGGTTCTTCTATCTGGTTTAAGTAGCTTCAGGATTGCACGCTTGAATCACACATAAATTGCTTGCAAAATTGCCTTGCTATTTTGCTCTCAATTCATGTTTAACTTCTGCTTATGTGCACTACCTGCAAAAGAGAACACCACTTATACTTAAAGTGTTAGTAATTAGAGATTTACTAGGATACATATGTTACTCTTTCATGGTGGAAGAGTTCTAGTTGATCTTATACTCTAACTCTATCGTTTTCCTAAACCATGTTCTCTTTGTGTAAGGAGTCTTTCTCCTTATCCAATATGCAATCTTTTCGATCATGATCAGGAGATATCACTTCTGATAAGTTAGATTTATCTCCTTCATGTGCATCTCATATGTTTGGGTTGATCACAAATGTGCTTCACAGGATGGACCTGGTCCATGTCTGAGTTCTTTTGTCAGTTTTCAAAACATCATATTTACTTGGGGCAACAAACGCTGGCTATTTATTAGACAGATTGTACCATGCATACCAAGGCAATGCACATCCATTTTTCTCTGGTTATTTGAAAGTTCTTGTTTTGGTTCATAAGTTCTTAATGAGCACTGGTCAGGAAATCGAAGGTGAGCTTCTTGTTAAGCCTTTAACTGAGCTCGGGTTCGGTGTCATCATTGCTTTGGTTGTTTTTTATTTGTTTTAATTGCTTATCTAATGTCACTAATCACTTGTATCGAATGAGTCTACGTATCCATAAAATCGCGTATAAATTCAATTGTCATCCATTCTTAAAGATAAACATATATGAAACAATAGTTATAGTTGAAACTTGAAATCAAATATGATTGAATTATATGAATTATCAAATTAAATATGAGTGCAATTACATCAAGTATAAAACAAAAATTAGAATTTTTCAATCCAAAAACAAAACAATGAAATCATATAATTTCTAGTATTTCAAATTTCATTAATATTTCGGTAGCTAGAATATCGCCAAGATTTGCATGAAAGCCGTCTAATCCTCACCTGTTTGGTTGAATTATCAAATTAACATCTAAGTCAAATATATGTCCAAATGGCTTTTCAAAAGTCTCTTAGCTCTATTGAATATATCTTTACGAAATCAGTTATCTTAGTACGTAACTAATTCAGATCATGACTTTTTAGCATAGGTGTTTATTTAATTGATTAAGGCCGAATCTATACTATGCATGGCGATCCACTGTTACTGTACTGAATTTATCCGAACCTAATATTTTTGATATGCAGTTTAAATTTATGTGAAACAATTCACATAAATTATAACAAATAACAAATATAAATTCATAACTTTAAACATATAGATATTAAGTGCCAAAACCTATAAAGTTAAATCTATAGAGTATAAATTCTTAATCCGTCGGTCCGTCACTATGATGGTAGGTAGGGGTGTACATAGGCCAGGTTGGTTCGGATTTTTCAATTACCAAACCAAACCAATAGTGTCGGATTTTTAAATCTATAAACCAAACCAAACCAACGAAATCGGGGTTTTCAATCTCGGGTTTTCTCGGGTTTTTCGTATTTTTTCGGGTTTTTTTCCCGATAAGTCTTCATAGCACATATATAACTTGTGCTCCACATACTTCTCTATTCCTACAAGGATACAACTATATAATATATTTTTCAAGAAAATAATACAATAATATGAGATGCGTTATAACATTGTACTAAAATATTCAATAACAAAAATACTAAATCCATAAAGAAAATATTACTAAGTAATAAGCCATAATAAATATTAACATAATCTAAAAGTATTATATAAGTAAATAAATACAACTATAAGCAGTGGCAGAGCCAGGATTTATATTAAGGAGAGTCAAAATATAAAAAAATAAACTCACCAAGAAGTAAAGGGGTGTCATTATATAGTATATATACATATTTAAAAAAAAATTACCTAGCTAAACAGTGTAATTTTTCGACGAAGGGGTGTCGGTTGACATCCCTTGGGTGCATGTGGCTCCGCCACTGACTATAAGTATATTAGTTACACAACTAAGCACTAAATAAAAAGATAAACTAAATTATGCATTTTCAATATAAACAATGCAAAACTTAAAAATAGATATCCACACTATTGTCATTTCTAGTGTTGAATTAGATTTTCTTAGTTAACACTAGTATTGATGTGAAGTTTATTTGAATTACTACCTTTATTAACTATAAAATTTATTGGACCACTCAAGAATGTTAATTAATTTCAAACATGAAACAATATGTTTAAAGATAAAACTGTGAAAAAGTTTAAGAAATATTTATGAATTGTATTAAAAATAAATATTTATATGTATAAAGTATTTGTAAAAATTGAATAAATGCAATATCGGGTTGGTTTGGTTTCGGTTTGACTTTTTTTAGTTAAAACCAAACCAAACCAATTATGGTCGGGTTATTTTTTTCCAATACCAAACCAAGTCAAACCAACCCATGATCGGGTTTTTTTTTCCAGTTTGACTTGAATTACCGGTTTGGTGCGGTTTATCGGTTTTCTTTGTACACCCCTAATGGTAGGGGTTGGGATTGAGGGTCTTCAATAGCATTGTAAGAGAATGTCAACCAACACTCATATAAGACATGCTTTTCTGTCAATATCATGGGTTTTAATTTTTAAAGCTTGGTCTAGCACGTCATAGACTTTTTGGGGGTTATTCATCCAATCGTCCTTTGCCATTTTTGTCCTTTTAATTTGACACTTGTTCTAACTTCACCTACTTTGGAATGCTCAATTAATCTTTCTAATCAGCAGCTCTTATGTTTGTATTAATTAAGCTGTTGGCAACTAATTAAACAAAATTTCTTTTTGGCCCTCTAAAACTTCTAATGAGCTATATATACAATACTGGCGTGTGGAGAGGAGGGGAATATAGGTCTCTTTGTTTCTTAAAGTGAAGAGGGTATGATCAGCAAAACACAATCCATTCTTTATTGTATGGAATGATCTATTGAGTTTAAATCAAAATAGCATTTTAATTGTGGAAGTATAGCTTTTCTAATAATCTAAAGTTGGCAAATTGTTGCTTACTATTTCCTAATGAAGCTTTTACATCTCCATGTTGAGGAGCATTTTTTTTTTCAATCGAAAGGTAGGACTTGACTATTTACAGAGAATTTGTGAGTCTCAATTTACTAATCAATTAAGGAATATAAGCTCACATGAGACCCAGCAGGGGAATATAAACCATTTCGTCAAAAAATTATAATGTTTTTATAAAAATAGTTTGTATATGTATTTAATATTGAATCTCCTTGATTTTTTCACGTGTTCATTTTATTTTTAATTTTTTGAATTCTCTTGATGAACCAGAAAATAGGCTAAGATATGATAATACACATTCCTTCAACGAGACACAAGAAAACAATACATCTTCGATTTAGGCGTTTCTTCTTTATTTTCCTTTTGTGTTTTCTTTAGTTTATTGTTTTATTGACGGGTTCAATTTACATTCAGTCACTATTAAGTGTCTCTGCTACTCGATTTTATTTATTTGGCAATATTTCTTTTTCAGTCTGTTTCAAAAAAATAATTTTAAATTTAAAAATAATTTAGTTTAAACTTTTCATTTTCCTTTATGAGAAACTTTTATAGTTATATAAATATTTACTACTTTTTTAAAATTACTTAGTTTCAAAATTCTTCTATTCTTTCTTAGTTCTGTACGCAATTCAACTTGTACCACATAAAATAAGATGGAAAAAGTATCAATTATCAATACGTATTGATCATGAGCCATGTTAATTAAGTGAACATAGTGCCAAAAACAATTGGGACAAAAGCACACGCCATGGTAAAGGGTACGTACATAATTTGAACTCAAAATCAACTTCATTGATACCTATCCAACTTACATGAGGCATCTCTTTAGACACTTTGTACAAACATAACAAAGTCTTTATATACACTAATAAAGTTATGTACATAATTTTAATATATGATAACGTGTTATTTTACTCTATTTTTAGGTTAACAGATCACATTTGTTATAAAGAATTACCTCTAATTCCATGCAACTAACTTAATTTGGTGGTGTAAAACAATTATGCACTATTAGTGCCCAAAACTTAATTAAACAGTAAGAAAAATATATATTCTTTTGTTAAAATTTGGAAGCATGAAATCTTGACCTAGCTGCCAAATTAACGCGACCCTCACGCGGGGGCGGATCCACCTCCCGCAAGAAGGTGAACGCAGTAAATTTTGTCTAAACAGTGTAAATGTGTTCGAAAAATATTTATAAATGTTTGAATGTAAACCCAGTCACTATTTAAAATTTGCTTGAGATCGTTGTAGAAACCCATAAATATTAAATCCTGGGCCCGCCTCTGCCCTCACGCCTCTCTTTGCCAACTACTCTTTCAATCTTCTCTTCTTATAAATTCCTCTGATTCCCTTCTATTAACCTTCATTCCAAGTGTTCCCATTTCCCTCTTAACTAATACTCTGTGATACCATCAATGGTTCGTCGCAGCGCGTTTTCACTTACTCTGATTATTCTGTTAATCTGTTATGTTCCACAGTTTGAAGGAAGGAAGCTATTGATCAAGAACATGGAGGAAAAGAAAATTGATCCTTCTCAAAAAGCCAATGTACTACTGAATTCCCTTCCCAAAGGCTCCGTCCCGCCTTCTTCCCCGAGTAAAAAAGGCCATGCAAAGCTTGTTACCCTTAAGCATTATGTTGGTGCTTATGTTGACCACAATATGGAGTCAGTTGCAAGCGCTGGTACTGGCAATTGACCATTAAGCTTCCGAAATGTCTAGCTAACTTTTAAATTTTGCAGTGAGCTGCAAACTGCAGACAGAGCGGATCTAAGGCGAGTTCTGAGTATTTGATGAAATTGTATTACATATATATAGTACGATCATGAACATGACGCTTCTATTCCTTGATTGCCACGCAAGTTAAATAAGGAATTCTAATGCTTTTTGAAGCGAAGTAAGGGCAAAAACCACTACTGTATAGAATCTTGCGTTCCTTCCGAAGCCAACTAAGGCAACTCCGATTGAATGCGAAATCCCCCAAGCCATTATTCGTATGAACTCCTATATTCATGAAGGACATGGGCATCTGTAAGCCGGTGTAGTTAGTGAAGAGCGGAAACAAGTTCAGAAATCAACGCATTGCTTCTTAAACTTACCCGTCTGATGATATCTTAATCTAAGAAAAGAAATGTCTCAAGATCTTAAATTCGTCTCTATATAGATGCGGGATGACAAATGTAACCCATCCGGCAATTTCGGGAGCCTCTCCTTCGTAGATATAGGTTCAATAAATTACTTTATTATATGTACTATTAATTTAGTCGCAGACGCATAATCTTTCCACTCAATGTATAGTAGTGTAACCTGCCATGATCCACATTTTCATACTTGATTAAATGTAATTTGTGTTAAGATTTTACAAAAGCTGCATTTTAGTGCTTGGTTGAAACTATAGGGGTTTTCAATGTGTCATTTTCACTTGAAAGGGATCAAATCTAGCTAGTTTCCTACAAATACATCTGATGGAAATCATGAAAGTACGCAACACAACCTTTCAAAATAAGTCAATTGACAAAGTTGATCACACATATAAAGAGAAAATCAACTTGCTTATTTTGTATCAGATTGAAATTTCCCACTTGTGAAAGGAAGGAAAGAAAAAGAAAATCCAGTATACAGGGGAAGTTGCATCCAGCATATTTCCGCTTAGAAAATAGGGATTGGATAGAAATTGGTGATTTTGTAAAATTGAAATTTAGACCTCACATTGAGGTAGGATTTCGAAACAAACTACACAACCGGGCTCGGGAGGGGGAGGGGGGAGGGTGAATGGGATAATCGGGTTTTAGTCTGAATCTCGAGTTTTGACCTAGGGGGCTCGGATTTACTTTTGTTGATTTTTTCCAATTTCATCAAAGATAGAGAATTTTTTACTCGTGGGTAGTTTCTAAATCTTAGTTTAAATTATCTGAACCATATTTCGTTATATTTAACCGGTTTTGAGGCTAATTCTAAAGGAAAAGTTGTGGTTGAGTGTTGATTCGTGTTTATCTTGAAAATGATAATTACAATTAGATTTGATTTGTGGTTCTAAAAATACGTAATTTATTTTTATGCTAGTTGTTAAGCAGTAGATGTTAAGTATGAATTAGGAAAGTAAAGTAAGAGTGGGAGGCAATATTGTTACGAAAACCGAACGGCCGTGAATCGGGGCCTCGGACTGGCCTAAGCCGTGCCTCGAGGTTGAGATAATGAGCTCGGTCGAAGATGGCCGATGAAGGGCTAACAACTCTAAGGGCCTTGATGATGGCTCTTTATGATCAATGATGAGTAATAAATGAAGAACAATCGATAAAACATAATAAATGTAAGCAATAAAAGCAAAGGAATGACAGTAGAATATGTTTAAATTAAAGAGCATAGAATGATCTTGTTCTTGTATTGAATGTCATCCCCCTTACAAAATGATAAGGGTCTCCTTTATATGGGGGGAAGGGATTCCAACATAATACATATGCATTTATTATAAAGATATGCGGCTGGTACAATTATTTAATATCACGGTACAAACTTGTACTAGTATAGTAGACCTGGTCATCTCTAACCACATGCCTTGGGAATTTTTCGTTTGTCCATCATAGCCACCGATTTGCACCGCCCTGAGGTCGAACATAAAGAACCCTCGGGGTTGGACCTCTTGGAGGCGGGCTATGGAGTGTCATGATGATCATAAAATTGGACTCTCCGATATTGGCAGTATACAGATAGTCCCCGCGTTTCTTAGAGTGAAAATGATAAGAAACAGTCTTGAATCCTTGCCTCTTCGATACTTCCATCATAGCGTCCGCCCGTCAAAGCATTAAATGCCATGAATCAAAGGCTGCACGGGGGGTCGCTGTTAGCACTATTACCAAAAAGCTCATGAACCGCTATAGGTTCGAGCTTTCCGCTTCTCAAATATTTCCCAAACAGTTTCTATAAATACCTCAACTGTTTTTCATTCATCCTTTCACAATATCTTCAAGTTTTTAGAGCTAAGTTCACAACTTTCTACATCTATCTTCTTTCCATGCTTGTTTCTCCATATTCTTTCTGCAAAGTTAAGTTGTAATCATGGCAAAAACTTCAAAAACGGTATCTCAGAAAGAGGGTACCACTTCTTTGTCACGCCAGTCCAAAGGCAAACCAAAAACAACTCCAAGTATTGAGCAATGTACCCCTGGCCACTTCGATACGATCTCTAATTTTGCCATCGAAAATCCCCCTTCTACACCGGGCCGATGCGAGCCCATGTCTCGGTACATTACTATGGTGACCGACACGAAGAGAGTAAGGAAATACTGCCGATGGGGGGAGGCAATGGAAGTAGAGATCCCAAAATCTGAGGAAAGCATAGTAGAACACAAAGCTGGTTTCCTCAGTGTATACACATACCCCTTCACTAGGCCCCGTAGGTCCTTCTTCCCCATCGATAGATCCGGTGATTCTTGACTTTTGTCATGAGTACTAATGACGTCCAAATCTACTACTAAAAAGTAATAGACATGGTCACATGCAATATAATTTACCCAACTATGAATCGGGGTCGAATCCCACAGAGAACAATGTGTAGGCGATTAGGAATGTAAGAAAATTATCGCTTATCGCGCAATGCCAAACACTAAGAATTTTGGTTTGAAAATGTTTATACCTAAATGCAAAAATGTAAACTAACCTAGAAAGCAAGTAAAATAATCAATGGCTACAAGTATGGTTGCATCGGGAATTACACTCAAGTAACGATCCAATGTATTTCATGATTTTACAAATATGAGCGAGTTTATGTTAATTAGCCACGGATAATAATTCTTAATTAGCTTCTTCCGAAGACTAACAAGACTTCCTAATTGAATTATCCCTAAAACAATTAGAAGCTTAAGCACACCCGGAATGGCTACAAGTAGTTCAATCATATCCCTAGGTAGAATCTATAAAATGAGGGGTAACGCCTCAAGTTCTTGTTAATTAATCTTTTCCAACCCCAAATTATCTTTTCCAAAATTAATTCGGAGTTAATGGGAGAGTCCTAGGGTTAGCTAATCCCTTTGGAAACATTAAAGAACAAGAATAATTAAAGTAACAATAACTCACTTCATAAATAAATAAAAATCATTCAATACATAAGCACAACAAGGTATTTAATTCACACTTTAAACAATAATATTTCAATAAACAAGATTCAAGTGTTGAATAAAATACTACACACTTAGATATAGAATACAAAGTAAGGAAATGAAGAAAGCAACATAAATGGGTAAGAAATTCTCAACCAAACGCTTCAATCTTTAAGACCAAAGTATGTGTACAAAGCCCTAGCTTCCAAAACTTGTTCTCTCTAGCCCTAAGAACCGAAAATAAGCCAAAGATATTTTACAAATGAGCTGATTTGGGTATTAAAGGGTTTGGGGTCAAAAAATATGAAATTCCAAAACTGCCCAGTTTTCACGTCCAGTTCTTCATCGCGTTCGTGTTAACATCTTCGCGTTCACGAAGGGTTGATATTTTGATCTTATGCATTCGCGAAGCTTTAGGTCTGGAAACTATGCGTTCACGTTCAGATATACGCGTTCGTGAAGTTTTGGATTTTGAACCATTGCGTTCGCGTTTGTCACTTCGTGTTCGCGTATGTTAGGTTTCCTACTCCTTCGCGTTCGCATGGTGACTTTCCTTTCGCAAAGGGAAAATCACTGGCAGGCATCACTTTGTTCATTTTTAGCTCCTTTTGATATGTTTTCACTTGATTTCTCCACCCTTTACTTCTAAATCACTTAGAACCTGTAAAATGGAAGTAAACAACATTAAGCACATGATTTTATCACTTAAACATAGCAAAAAGTATAGGATTAAAGACAAGATAAGCTGGTAAAATACCAACTTATCAAACCCCCAAACTTAAACTATTGCTTGTCCTCAACAATGCATCCATATCATGCCAAGCCAATAAGGTCTACTATAAGCACAAAAACATGACTTCGATTGGTACCAAAAATTATCCAAAGCATATGAATTTTCAAGCACTTCTCAAGAACTTCATTATACTTCAAGTGCTCGAATACTAATGCAAATCAATGTAGCAATCAAGTCATGACACTAAAGCTTCAAAATTTACCTCTCTATCACAATCAACTTTCTTCGGTCATTCCTTCCAATTGAAAATGAGATTAAATTCACAACTCAACTCTCATGTGCCCTCACATTTAAGAGATGTTTCCACACTCATAAATCTTAATTCAAAGCAAAAGTGGGATACCAATGGAAAGAATTAACTCTTTCTCAAAAAGATGTTCAAATGCATACAAGTAGTACCATAGGCTTGCCCTTCATGTATTCTTCCACTAATGTAGATAACTTGGTTCAAAATCAATTAGGACTTAAAGGGTTGTAGTTTAGGCTTTTGGTTAAGGTAGGGCACAATTTTGGTTATAATGACTCAAAACCTCCCCAAACACTACAATATTTACAATTAAAGTCCACTTCCTTCAAAAATATTTCCATCCTTTCTTCACTTTTCATTCCCCACCTAGTTTTTCATTTATTCACGACTTTTTATCATTTTATTCTATATACCTTTTTTTTTCGTTTTCTTTCCTTTTCAAAATCAAGGAAGGTTTCATATATATATATATATATATATATATATATATATTCTACCTTCCACCTTTTCAAACAACTTCCATATCACAACTTTTCCATCCTTCAACCCCCAAACTTAGGCTTTTAGCCTATGTTTACACTTTCAAAGTACTTAGGGAGGTAGAGTGCCAAAATCTAGATCAATTAAGAATGAAGGATTTAAGCTTGTAATATGGTTGCCAAAGAATAAAGTTAAAGGCTCAAAAAGGGTTGACTAGGGAAAATATTTAAGGGTAGGAAATTTAAGGCATACTAGCGGTCCAAGGAAGGCATAATATTATTTTTTAAACCAAGTTAGTCTATAATTTCGCCTTAAAGCACATTCCAAGCAAGTTCTAGACCACAAGTATTACAAAAGAACTCACAAATACATCTCACCACACATGGCACATGAAACTCAAGTGGAATACAAATCCAAAACCCAATTGAAACAGATGACTCAAAGAGGTTGCATATAGCATAAATGAAGCTATTTAGTGAGTTAAAGAGCCAAAAATTAAGTTTAAAAGGTCATGACATTTTTACATCAATCGTTTTCTTTTTCAACAATCAAAAATTCATATGCCAAGGTTTAAATTATGTTGGTACCAAGCAAGCCACAACTTGGTCAATGGGCACAAACCCCAACTCAAACCATTTATTTTTCCTAAATTAATAAAGCTAATACTAAGTACAAGACTAATTCCCTTAAGAAAGTTGTCTATCTATCCATCATCAGGAAAAGTCGACAAATTTTTTTCTACAACTACCCGGTTTAAGAAGAAAATTGGCATCCTTGGAAAACGAACCGTGGTATAAAGAAAACTAAGGATATCGCCACAAACATAAAATATACTATATAAAAAACTAAGAAGCTAATAAAAAATTAATAAGCTAATAAGCATCAAGTAACTAAAAAAAAGTTAGGAGTTAATAAACATACTAATATAACACATCACATGAAAATATACTAACAACAAAATGAAAATAATCACAGTACCAATCTTCCATCCCCACAGTTATCCAGAATTATACAATAAGAACAGTTATAAAAGAAGCCACCCACCAACTAAAGATATTGCAATGTCCCCAATGCAACTAAAAATGATAGAGTAAAATGATGGAAAGTGCTCCCTGAATACTGCATCAGTCAGAACTGGAGGTGGTGGGAAATTTAAGCTCCAAATCTGCATCATCATCATCATCATCATCATCCGAGTACTGTGAACCACAAAGTGTACTCAACTTTTGCATCATATTGGAAAGCAGTTTACTTTTCTTCTTCTCATGGTCTTTGAATTTTCTCTGCCTCTTTTCAATCTTTCCTTGCCGGCAACTCATGTTCTCCAACGTGGTGTTAATGGCCTCCATCTTGCCAGTGATTTCCTTTTGCTCTTTGACCAAATCCGCCATGGATGGTGGGGCAGCAGTCCCAGTAGATTTGCTATCCCTAGGTGGTCCAGTGGGAAGGCCAACTATAAGCTGCCTAACATGTGCATCTACCCTATATATCTGGCCGGACAAGTGGCGCATAGTGTGAGGACCGAACTGGATTGGTCCCATGGCATCAAAGGATCCGGCGGGATCAGTGGTGGTCTCGGAGAACTGCCCAAATAAGAAGGAATCAACATCAATGCGCCTCTTTTTTTGTTTATCACTGGGTCCCCTTTTCAGCAAGGGAGGGATCATCGGCTTTCCCGGACCTTTCTCAACATCATTGGGGCGCTTAAGCACCCCAACATCATAGCAAAGTCTAGTGATCAAGGATGGAAAGAACAGGCTCTTAGACCGCCCATGAGTGGCTTCCTTAATTTCTCGGACAATGTGTTCCCCCACATTCACAGGGAGTCGATCCATAATAGCAGCAATTATCAGTGCCCTGTCAGGTGTCACATCAATGTCATTAGTAGAGGGAGACACTCTTGAACAGATAATGGAGAGCCATGTCTTTGCCTCAGCTGTAAAATCATGCAAATCAACTCCCCTGTGCACTGTCAGCCACTTTGGGGTAACCCCATCATGTAGCTTGTCTACCAACCACAGGATTCCCCCTGCTTTGGCTCTGTTTCTGTAGACCGCGTTGTCAACATTGGGGAGGCCATAAACACCATTGATTATTTCAGGGCTGACGTGGACTTGCACGTCCCGCACAGTAGTAACAAAGGCACATTAGAAGTCGGTCATCATGGCGTTTTCATAGAATTCCAGAACTACTGTGTGGTTGGCGTTGTTTGGTTGCTCAGCAAAGCAAATCCACCTGCTCTCCATCAAGCGCGCATAGAAGCCCGGCATTTTAGCTTCAACTTTTTCCATGTTTATGCCTCTCTCCCAGATGATGGTCTTGGACAAGAGTTCATTGTATCTCCGTTCACACGCTGCAGATAGAAATCACTCACGATCAAATTCTTCCTCTTGTCTAGGTCCAAAGACATGTTCTTGTGCAATTTCATTATGTTCTGGTTCCATTTTAAGCCCAAAGTACCTACAAAATCAACCAACAGTGTTAAAATCTCATACAGACACTTAAAACAATGTATTAGGAAGTATTTAAGCCGAAGAAATGGGCGAAAAAAGTCACGGGCAGAGCTGTGCGAAGCTACTATTTTGTGCCATTTTTTGGACTGCCAGGCATTGCTCTTCGCGTTCGCGAGCATCCAGCCGCGTTCGCGAAGAGTAAAATACTTTTTGCCCAGACTTACACCTTCACGTTCGTGAGCTTACCACCGCGTTCGCGAAGGTCAAATTTTTGCAACCCTACTGTTATGCCTTCGCGTTCGCGAAGGTCATCTTCTTTGCCTAGAATTTTTTTTTCTTTTAGGTTTTTCTTCAAACAGTTGGCATGCCCATTTTTCTTTGTTCATTTACAGCACCATTATGCACATACTTTACCCAAAATTTTCTTACAAACAGGCACTCACACTCAACTAATCTCACCCAGCAAGCACAAGTAATTTCACACACACATTTGTCATTTAAGATCATAAAATGTTTGAACATTAAGCACCAAATAACAATGAGTGCTCTTCTATTGTTTCACAATTTGCATCAAGAAGGAGACGAAAAATTTGAGAGGAGAGTGAAGAAGTTATATACATTGACGATGGAGATGAAAAACTTTGCAAAAAAATTGAAGAATTTTGACACTTTGAATTTTTGGGGCTAAAGGGGTTAAAGGGAACTGTGTGAGCAAAATGGGTTATGTTTTACGTTTCTAGTAGCCTTTGTTTGTTTTAACTCACCCGACCCTACGCATTCGCGCTGGAGCCACGCGTACGCGAAGAGTTAACTTCATCGAGGGATGCGAATGCGAGAACTGTTCACGCAAATGTGATGGTTAAGATTTGCTAAACCTTCACGAATGCGGTTCATACATGCGGACGCGAAGAGCAAGTTTTTCCTACACTGGAACAGTTCTGGCAGCTATTGGTTTTGGCTCTCCGGGACACCCTGACCTGCTCAAATCAACTCAATAAAATTTAAAACTTGGTAGATTAGTGAAAAATAATATTCTAAGCTATTCTAAAAAAAGAAAATTTCAAAAACGACTAAAAGTTTTGAAAAACCGACAGGTTGCCTCCCACCAAGCGCTACATTTAACGCCGTGGCACGATGCAAAACAATATTACCACTTTTCTCGCCACTTGGATGATATGAACTGGGCACCTTGCTTGGAATCAATCTTGTGACCACGAGCGATGGGGGGTGGTAAGTCGATGATCAAGCCAATCCCTAAATTCTTTATTTTGCACTTCTTGGCTCTCATGTGAGGAATGTCATTTTGTTTCCTTGTTTCCTCAAATTGTAAAATGTATGGCTTGAGTTTTTCCTCCTTACAGTCCTTCATTGACTCATGTAGTTCAATTTCCATATCACCACACAATTCCAACGTTGAAAAATGCTTGGAATGTGACTTCAAACCTTCACTTTGCAATTTTTCTATTTTGACAACCTCTTTTTTCCCCCGGACTAGAGTAAATCTCAACCAAATATTCATTTATACCGGTTGACTCTAACATGAGAATCATTTTCTCATTGTGAGCATTTGAGAGGTCTTCTTGGTTTTGATCAAGTGCCAAGGAAGGATTTTCAACTTCAATCTCCAAGGAAGGTTCTTGGCTATCATTCACTTCCGAGGCTTTTTGAACCCTTAAGGCTTCGATCATTTCATCCATTTGTGAGTGCAACCTTTCAAGTGCCAATTCATTTTGGAGAATATTCTCCAAAAGCTCCTCCAAGGAACTTTGTTCTTTGTATCCTCCTTCAAGTAGACACTCCAACATGAGCTTGAACTCTCCATTTTGGCCGTGCTCAACTTCTTCCATTTCCATAGCACTATAATTCTCATCACAAAAAGTAGAATCATCATAGTAGGGGCTTGGGGAAGGGAAGGACAAATAAGCACAATCATTCCAATGACCATTTTGGCAACCACACTTATCACAAATACTCCACTCATGGGTTTGAAATTGTGCGCACAATCCACCCCCGGGAGAATTTAAACAATTTTGCCATGAGTGTGGTCCTTCACAATAAGGACAAGGGTCATCAAAGTATGAATAACTACCATCCGACCAATTTTCATTATACGATGCCATTTTTCAAAAAGTATAAAAATAAACAAGAAAAATAGACCAAGGTAAGAAAAATAATTACACAAATATTCACAAGTTTGAACTTAAGCACTTTTGCTTATTTCTCAAATAACCTAAATTAGGCCAAATTGTTCCCTGGGAACGGCGCCAATTTTGATGACGTCCAAATCTACTACTAAAAAGTAATAGACACGGTTGCATGCAATATAATTTACCCAACTATGAGTCAGGGTCGAATCCCACAGAGAACAATGTGTAGGCGATTAGGAATGTAAGAAAATTATCGCTTATCGCGCAATGCCAAACACTAAGAATTTTGGTTTGAAAATGTTTATACCTAAATGCGGAAATGTAAACTAACCTAGAAAGCAAGTAAAATGATCAATGGCTACAAGTATGGTTGCATCGGGAATTACATTCAAGTAACGATCCAATGTATTTCATGATTTTACAAATATGAGCGAGTTTATGTTAATTAGCCACGGATAATAATTCTTAATTAGCTTCATCTGAAGACTAACAAGACTTCCTAATTGAATTATCCCTAATACAATTAGAAGCTTAAGCACACCCGGAATGGCTACAAGTAGTTCAATCCTATACCTAGGTAGAATCTATAAAATAAGGGTTAACGCCTCAAGTTTTTATTAATTAATCTTTCCCAACCCCAAATTACCTTTTCAAAAATTAATTCGGAGTTAATGGGCGAGTCTTAGGGTTAGCTAATCCCTTTGGAAATATTAAAAAACAAGAATAGTTAAAGCAACAATAACTCACTTCATAAATAAATAAAAATCATTCAATACATAAGCACAACAAGGTATTTAATTCACACTTTAAATAAGAATATTTCCATAAACAAGATTCAAGTGTTGAATAAACTATTACACACTTAGAGATACAATACAAAGCAAGGAAATGAAGAAAGCAACATAAATAGGTAAGAAATTCTCAACCAAAAGCTTCAACCTTCAAGACCAAAGTGTGTGTGCAAAGCCCTAGCTTCCAAAACTTGTTCTCTCTAGCCCTAAGAACTGAAAATAAGCAAAAGATATTTTACAAATGAGCTGATTTGGGTATTAAAGGGTTTGGGGTAAAAAAATGTAAAATTCCAAAACTGCCCAGTTCTTCATCGCGTTCGCGTTAATAGCTTTGCGTTCGCGAAGGGTTGATATTCTGATCTTATGCGTTCACTCTTGGACCTACGCATTCACGAAGCTTTAGGTCTGGAAATTATGCGTTCACGTTTAGATATACACGTTTATGAAGTTTTGGATTTTGAACCATCGCGTTCGCATTTGTCACTTCGTGTTCGCATAGGTTTGGTTTCCTGCTCTTTTGCGTTCGCATGGTGCCTTCGCGTTCGCGAAGGGCAAATCACTGGCAGGCATCATTTTGTTCATTTTAGCTCCTTTTGATATGTTTTCACATGGTTTCTCCACCATTTAATTCTAAATCACTTAGAACCTGTAAAATGGAAGTCAACGACATTAAGCACACGATTTTATCACTTAAACATAGCAAAAAGTATAGGATTAAAGACAAGATAAGCTGGTAAAATACCAACTTATCCAGTGACGGG
Source organism: Nicotiana glauca (assembly GCA_026770625.1). Taxonomy (NCBI): domain Eukaryota; kingdom Viridiplantae; phylum Streptophyta; class Magnoliopsida; order Solanales; family Solanaceae; genus Nicotiana; species Nicotiana glauca. Next base: position 85,303 of record MU664946.1, read on the forward strand.
TGACACTTGGTCAGATATATCCTTCTTTTTGGAGGATTGTTTACATACTCCGATATTTCTCCAACCGGGTCGAGAGAATGACCTTCAACCTCGATCGCTTGGTGAGATTATACAGCCCCCGTCTCTTCCGGGGTTTAATCAAGCTTTATCCTCGATCCGCATTATTTGCAAGAATCGATGAGGACAAAGACCGAGGATGGATAAGCACGTTCGTCAGAGTAAGAATCTCAGCCATTATCCCGCTGATAGGATGCCATTCCTAGAGGAATGGAACATGAAGGCGTAAGTGTCCCTACCTCGAGCACATTTTATTTCCCCTTCTTCCCCGTCTGAAATTGATCTTCTCTTGATTATGCAGCTACCATTTTGTACCCCAGTGCGGTTTAGAACTGTAAGGCCCCGTGAAATCCCGACTCAAAAACTCGGATCCCGTGGTGCCAAGTTAGGATTTGTGTGTTAGAAATTAGTAAATATGCGGCACGGACCTTTCTGGATTGAATGATGTATTAAAAAGTCAAGAATAAGTTTCCAAAAAAATGCAAGAAATGCGGTCCAGAATACGGTCGCATAATTAAAATGCGGACCGCATACCTGCCGCAGAGTGAGGCAGAATGTTGGTTAAAATTAAAGGCGGAAATGCGGTCAAAATGAGGTCGCATAATCAAAATGCGGACTGTATAATTCATCGCATATTTTCCTTTGAATTGGCGAAGGTCAGTTTTGCGGTGCACTTTGAGACCGCAGAACACGAATGCGGACCGCATTATTACTGCATACCGAGTCAGAATGTTTAGTTTTTTTGGGAGCATTCTGCGGTCCATTATGCGGACCGCATGTTAATTCTGCGGTCGTAGATGCGACCGTATAGTTGACTCGGGGCTCCAATTTTCTAATTTTTAACCCGACTTCCCTATCGATACAACCGGTGTATTAGCTCATTTTGAGCATTCATCTGAGCAATTCTAGAGAGAGTAAGAGGTTCCTTAGAGAGGTAAAGTCTCTCATCAAATTATTCTATAATATTGGGCTAAATCATTGAATAAAAGCAAGGAAAGGATCCTGAATCTTCATCCTCAGAGGTAAGGCTCCATCACCTCAGCTCATATTTGTATACTTAGCCATATGGGGCCATTAGGGAAGTAATTCATGGGTATGAGAATGAATATCTTGTATGCATGCCACCTTAGAGTATTGGAAAGTAATAAAATTAAAAAGGAAGCAATTGGGGTATAACATGATAGAAATTCCTCTCAAAAGGGGCCTAAGATACAATGCACCTTATGTGTTTGATGATATGCTCGAGCCACGCTAGAACTTCAGTTTCGTCTCTAATTCTCAATTTTCAATTCGAAATTTCTTGCTCAATAGATTGAAGCTCTAAGAGTTCCGAGAAAATTGTAAAAGAGTAAGGAAAGGCTTTGTTGAGGTATGTATGGCTAAAACCCCCATCTATTAGAAATCGAGCTCCGTTGGTGCTTGTGGATGTGTGGTAAGAGTTGAATTGACTAGTGTATTGATTGTTATTGTGAAATTAAGTGATTTACATATATCTATACATATTCGTGAAGGATGCACCTCGATGTGAATAATGTACAAATCTTGATAATTATAGAATGATGAAAAGTATAATTATGTGTTGAATTACTTGGGTTATAAGCCGACATTGAAACAAAGTACTATCTGTGCTAGCTATATGCTCACTTACCTGTGATTTGTAACTTGAATTATCCTTGATTTTTATGGGATTGATATTTGGAAGTGTTGACTATTGGGAATTGGGTAATGCCTCCAATGAGGTGACCTAGCCGGTCGGGTCGTGATCGGACACCATGCCGCACACATGGTGGTAATGTGATGATATTGGATTCTGGATAAGGGAAGTGAAATATTGATTGTGAGTAATACCTCCAATGAGGTGAACTAGCCGGTCAGGTCGTGACCGGACTCCGCTCGAGATGGCGGTGGTAATGAGGACAGTGGTGAACTTGTGACAAAATTGCCTTAATTGGTGTTGTGGAAATTGTATGAAGAATTATATGAATTGTTTCTTTGGTTTGCCGTATTAATTGCTTGTATCTATTTGATAGTTCTTTCTAGTAAAATGATGTTTAGTTATACATACCAGTACAATTCAAATGTACTGACGCCCCTTTTGCCGGGGGCGCTACATTCTTGTCATGATTGTAGGTGTCCCTATAGCGGACAGTGCAGACCGAGTGTAGCGGAGCGTTCATCTACTCGAAGTCACGGTGAGACCCTTATTCTTCCATGGGGCTGCATGGTGTATCTTTTGTTATTACAGTTTTCTTTCATTTTGAGGTATAGCCGGGGCCTTGTTGTAGGCATAGTCATGCTTATGTGTTGTATCTTTAAAGGCTCCAAAGACACTAGTGTGGGTTGTGTACGGGTTTTGGGGAGCCCCCTATGTGTATATGTTGTAATCCTAACTTGTGATCTCCTTAAGCCGTGACTCCAATAGAATCCATGAAGCTAACTTATGAACGGCAAATTTTCATGATATGAAACGAACTAGTAATGTGGTATACCTCGTGTATTTTCGTTCAAATTAACCAAAGGCATGAGTTCCGCATTCATAATTAGTTGGGGTAGGAAGCGTTCGATAAGGCTTACTCAGTCGGGTTCACTTGATTGAGCGCCGGTCGCGCCTCCCGAGGTTGGGGCGTGACAAACTTGGTATCAGAGCCAGGTTTTTGAAAGTGTCCTAGGATGTCTTGGAGCCGTGTCTAGTAGAGTCCTTCTTATCGGTGTGGAGTCGACCACATCTATAAGTTGGAGGCTATTTGGGCATTTAGGAATAACACACTTCTTTGATACTCTGGATCGTGCGGTGAAATTGTTTACTTCCTAATCGGTGTGTTTTTCAATCTTTCAGTAAATGGCACCTAAGAAGAAGGCAAAAACTGGCCAAGAAGCCAATGCCACCCCAGGAGTGGTTGATTCACCGATTGATGTTGTGGGTGAGGGTAGCCGCCCTGCTATTACCGTGCCGGATCCTCCTATTCCAGAACAAACTACCTCAGTACCTACAACTACGGAGGGTACCACTATACCTCCCGATGAGGCTCCTGTCCCGCCTCCAGTTCCAGCTTCCGGTTCTAGCATTTCTGATGGGGATCTTAGGGGAGCTATTCAAATGTTGGCTCAGTTGGTGGCCTCTCAGGCCCAAAGGTCAAATATTGCACCCAGTTCATCCAGCCAGCCAGGGGATTCTACTAGTTCCAGGGTAAACAGGTTCCTTCAGTTAGACCCTCCGGTATTCACGGGTGCCAACTCAGAAGAAGACCCGCAGGACTTTATTGATGAGATGCATAAAACCCTCAGGGTGATGCCTGTGACTAAGACAGAGGGAGTAGAGTTGGCTTCCTACCATCTGAAAGGAGCGGCCTATTCCTGGTTTGAGTCATGGGAGGACTCCCGAGAGGAGGGGCGCCCTCCAGCGAAGTGGAGTGAGTTTGCCGATGCTTTCATTGATCATTTCTTGCCCGCTGAGACAAGGGCAGCCCGGGCAGCAGAATTTGAAAATCTAAGGCAAGGTGACAGAAGTGTATGGGAGTACCACATGGAGTTTGTCCACTTGTCCAAGTATGCTATTTACATGTAGCCTACCATGGAGGCTAGAGTGCGTCGGTTTGTTCAGGGTCTTAATCATTTGACTATTAATGAGGCTTCTACAGCGGCACTGAATTCTGACATGAACTACGGGAGGATGGTAGCTTTCGCTCAGGCCACAGAGGACCGCAAGTTAAAGAATAGAATGGCGAGAGAGAGTACCAGCAAGGCTCGGTCTACGGGCAATATAGAAGAGTTCCTAGGTGGGGAAAGATCAGCTTTTAAGGGAGGATAATCAGGACCTTCCTAGTCCGTTGCACAGTCTTCAGCCAGTGCACCGCCATCAGGGCCCAGCCAGTAGCAGTGGAGTCGTTTCAAGCCCGATCAGGGCAACAGGGGATTCTGCCAGCAAGGCCGGTTAGGGGAGAGGTCTCAGCAGCAGCTAAGATCCCTGTGTCCTAAGTGTGGGAATATGCACTTGGGGATCTATTACACGGAGTTGCCTATATGTTATGGATGTGGGATGAGGGGCCATATTCAGAGACACTGTCACGCGTCTCGTCAGGGAACAGGTAGGGGCACAGCTCAGCCCTCCAGTTCAGCAGCTGCCACATCTTCAGCCTCCTCCCCAGCTCAAGGTGCCCCAACGCCCGCAGAGCGAGGTGTAGCTAGGGGTGGTGCGCAGAGTTCGAGAAGTCCCAGCCGATTTTATGCTATGAGTAGTCGCCAGACTGCAGAGGCTTCAACAGATGTTGTTACAGGTATTCTGACTATCCAATCTCATGATGTGTATGTGCTTATTGACCCTGGTTCAACTTTATCATATGTTACCCCGTTTGTTGCTATGAGATTTGGGATAGAACTAGAGCAGCTTCACGAGCCATTCTCAATATCTTCCCCAGTTGGTGAGTCAATTTTGGCTGCTCGAGTTTATAGGGGTTGTGTTGTTACGGTGCGTGGTAGGGATACTATGGCCGATCTTATCGAGTTGGGAATGGTGGATTTTGATGTAATAATGGGAATGGATTGGCTTTACTCATGCTTTGCCAAACTTGATTGTAGGAATAGAACTATTAGGCTCGAATTTCCTAATGAGCCCATCATTGAGTGGAGGGGAGATAATGTAGTGCCTCGAGGTCAGTTTATTTCCTACCTTAAAGCCGCAAAAATGATCAAAAAGGGGTGTATCTATCATCTAATTTGAGTTGCAAATGCTAATGTCGAGGCACCTAGCCTTGATTCTATACCAGTTGTGAATGAATTTCCAAATGTCTTTCCAGATGAGCTCCTTGGGATTCCACCAGATAGGGAGATTGATTTTGGGATCGACGTGATACCAGGCACACAACCTATATCGATTCCACCTTACAGGATGGCACCGGCAGAATTGAAAGAACTAAAGGAGAAATTGAAGGATTTGTTAGAAAAGGGTTTCATACGGCCAAGTGTGTCACCATGGGGCACACCGGTCTTCTTTGTAAAAAAGAAGGATGGATCGCTGCGGATGTGTATTGACTACCGGCAACTAAACAAAGTCACAACCAAAAACAAATATCCCTTGCCAAGAATAGATGACTTGTTCGATCAATTGCAAGGCTGCATGTTTCTCAAAGATTGACTTGCAGTCCGGGTATCACCAATTGAAAATATGGGAACAGGATATTCCAAAAATAGCCTTCAGAACCCGGTACGGCCACTTTGAATTCATAGTAATGTCTTTTGGGCTAACAAATGCCCCAGCAGCTTTCATGGACCTTATGCATCGAGTCTTCAAGCCCTTCCTAGACTCCTTTGCGATAGTGTTCATTGACGACATCCTAGTATATTCCCAAAGTCGGGAGGACCATGCCGGCCATCTCAGGGTAGTATTGTAGACTCTTCAGCAACATCAATTATATGCAAAATTTTCAAAATGTGAAATTCTGGCTTGAATCTGTCGCGTTCTTGGGTCATGTTGTTTCCAGGGAAGGAGTTATGGTTGACCCGCAAAAGGTTGCGGCGGTGAAGAATTGGCCTAGGCCTACTACTCCAACCGAGATTCGCAGTTTCTTGGGATTATCTGGGTACTACAGGAGGTTTGTGGAGGGGTTTTCTACTCTTGCCTCTCCTTTGACAAAATTGACACAGAAAGCAGTTAAATTCCAATGGTCTGATGCTTGTGAAAAGAGTTTCCAAGAATTGAAATCAAGGTTAACAACAGCGCCGGTGTTAGCCCTACCAGAGGGTACCGAGGGGTTTGTGGTGTATTGCGATGCTTCAAGAGTCGGGATGGGGTGTGTGTTGATGCAGTGGGGCAAGGTGATGGCCTACGCCTCTAGGCAGTTTAAGAATCATGAGAAGAACTATCCAACGCATGACTTAGAGCTAGCAGCTGTGGTGTTTGAACTAAAGATTTGGCGGCATTATTTGTATGGGGTCCATGTGGACATATTTACCGATCATAAGAGCCTTCAATACATCTTCAAGCATAAAGAGTTGAACCCGAGACAACGAAGGTGGTTAGAGTTGCTCAAAGACTATGATATGGATATTCTTTACCACCCAGGAAAGGCAAATGTTGTGGCAGATGCACTCAGTCGAAAATCGATCTGAAGTTTGGCTCATTTGGGGGCCTACCAGAGGCCGTTAGCTAGGGAAGTTCACCGACTAGCTAATTTGGGAGTTCGTCTGGCGTACTTCGATGAAGGAGGGGTAATTATACGAAATATAGCTGAATCATCGCTTGTGGTAGAGGTGAAAGAAAAGCAATTCAGTGATCCATTGTTAGCATAACTAAAAGAAGGGATTCACAATCATAAGACCTCAGCTTTCTCTTTGGGCATGAATGATGGTACCTTATGGTACAAAGACCACCTGTGCGTTCCTGATATCGACAGCCTTTGGGAAAGGATCATGGTAGAATCTCACACGTCCAGGTATTCCGTGCACCCAGGTCCTATAAAAATGTATCATGATCTCAAGGAAATTTATTGGTGGAACAACATGAAGAAGGATGTGACGGAATTTGTGGCAAAGTGTCCAAATTGTCAACAGGTAAAAGCTGAACATCAAAGACCCGGTGGGTTGACACAATGCATAGACATTCCAATATGGAAGTGGGAGAAGATTAACATGGACTTTGTGGTAGGATTGCTGCGCACTTCGCGCAAGTTCGAATCAATTTGGGTAATCGTGGATCGACTCACAAAATCAGCACATTTCTCACCAGTCAAATCTACCGACACGGCGGAGCAATATGCTCAGTTGTATATCAAAGAAATAGTCAGGTTACATGGCACTCCAGTCTCAGACATTTCAGACCGAGGGGCTCAATTCACAGCTAACTTTTGGAAGAAGTTTCAACAGGGTCTGGGTACGCAAGTGAACCTTAGCACAGCTTTTCATCCACAAACCGATGGGCAAGCAGAACGGACTATTCAGACGCTTGAGGATATGTTGCGTGCTTGTACTATTGACTTCAAGGGAAGTTGGGATGACCATTTGCCACTCATAGAATTTGCTTACAAAAATAGCTTTCACGCTAGTATTCAAATGGCACCGTTTGAAGCATTGTACGGTAAAAGATGTAGGTCTCCCATCGGATGGTTCGAGGTTGGAGAAGTGGAATTGATAGGGCCGGACCTCGTGCACCAGGCCATGGAGAAAGTCAAGCTCATTAAAGAAAGTTTGAAAACTGCTCAAAGTCACCAAAAATGCTACTGGGATGTGCGTCGCAGAGATTTGGCATTTAAAGAAGATGATTGGGTATTCTTGAAAGTATATGAAGGGTATTATGCGATTCGGAAAGAAAGGAAAGTTAAGCCCAAGGTACGTCGGGCCATACAGAATTATTCAGAAAGTTGGTCAGGTGGCATACAAGCTCGAGCTGCCGCCCGAGATGTCATTGGTACACCCGGTTTTCCATGTGTCTATGTTAAGGAAAGTGGTAGGGGATCCGTCCTCCATTATGCCCGTAGAGACTATTGAAGTAAACGAAGGGCTATCATACGAAGAGGTCCCAGTTTCCATTCTTGATAGGCAAGTCCGAAAAGTAAGGAATAAGGAGATTGCATCTGTAAAAGTATTATGGCGGAACCAGCACGTTGAGGAAGCTACTTGGGAAGCCGAGGACAAAATGAAAAAGAAGTATCCACACTTGTTTGGATAATCATGTAATAACTTCTATGTGTTCAGCTCCTTCGAAATCATATGTGTTGGCTAGAATTGTGTAATAACCACACTTGTTTGAATGATCATGTAATAACCATCCTCTTTTGGTAATATGGTTGCCTATATGGCCATTGTTGATATTGTGCCAGTTATACTATGCTTTGCAAATATGTTTTATGGTGATTATGGCGTGTTTCTGGGGCTCTCTGACAGGTGGATAAGGCCTATATACAAAGGAAACTCTGGCAAAAATTTTCAGAAATTTAGGGAGTTAGTTAAATTTGAAGACTGTCAACCAGTTTCGGGTTGTAAAGAAGAAGAAGATTGCATTAACACTGTTAATAAGTGAACCTTGATCCTCATTCGAGGACGAATGATCTTAAGTGGGGGAGGATGTAAGGCCCCGTGAAATCCCGACTCAAAAACCCGGATCCAATGGTGCTAAGTTAGGATTGTGTGTTAGAAATTAGTAAATATGCGGCGTGGACCTTTTTGGATTGAATGATGTATTAAAAAGTCAAAAATAAGTTTCCAGAAAAATTCAAGAAATGTGGTCCAGAATGCGGTCGCATAATTGAAATGTGGACCGCATACCTGCCGCAGAGTGAGGCAGAATGTGGAATGAAATTGAAGTCAGAAATGCGGTCCAGAATGTGGTCGCATAATTGAAATGCGGACCGCATACCTGCCGTAGAGTGAGGAAGAATGTTGGTTAAAATTGAAGGCGGAAATGCGGTCGAAATGCGGTCGCATAATCAAAATACGGACCGCACAAGTCGTCGCATATTTTCCTTTGAATTGGTGAAGGTCAGTTCTGCGGTGCACTTTGCGACCGCAGAACACGAATGCGGACCGCATTATTACCACATACCGAGTCAGAATGTTTAGTTTTTATGGGAGCGTTCTGCGGTCCATTACGCGGACCGCATGTTAATTCTGCGGTCGCAGATGCGACTGCGTAGTTGACTTGGGGCTCCAATTTTCTAATTTTTAACCCGACTTCCCTATCGATATAACCGGTGTATTAGCTCATTTTGAGCATTCATCTGAGCAATTCTAGAGAGAGTAAGAGGTTCCTTAGAGAGGGAATGTCTCTCGTCAAATTATTCTATAATATTGGGATAAATCATTGAAGAAAAGCAAGGAAAGGCTCCTGAATCTTCATCCCAAGAGGTAAGGCTCCATCACTTCAGCTCATATTTGTATACTTAGCCATATGGGGCCATTAGGAAGTAATTCATGGGTGTGAGAATGAATATCTTGCATGCATGCCACCTTATAGTATTGGAAAGTAGTAAAATTAAAAAGGAAGCAATTGGGGGTGTACCATGATATAAATTCCTCTCAAAAGGGGGCCTAAGATACAATGCACCTTAAGTGTTTGATGATATGCTCCAGTCAATCTAGAACTTCAGTTTCGTCTCTAATTCTCAATTTTTAATTCGAAATTTCTTGCTTAATAGATTAAAGCTCTAAGAGTTCCGGGAAAATTGTAAAAGAATAAGGAAAGGCTTTGTTGAGGTATGTATGGCTAAAACTCCCTTCTATTAGAAATCGAGCTCCATTGGTGCTTACAGATGTATGGTAAGAGTTGAATTGGCTAGTGTATTGATTGTTATTGTGAAATTAAGCGATTTACATATATCTATACATATTCGTGAAGGATGCACCTCGATGTGAATAATGTACAAATCTTGATAATTATAGAATGATGAAAAGTATAATTATGTGTTGAATTACTTGGGCTATAAGGCGACATTGAAATAAAGAACTATCTGTGCTAACTATATGCTCACTTACCTGTGATTTGTAACTTGAATTATCCTTGATTTGTGTGGGATTGATATTTGGAAGTGTTGACTGTTGGGAATTGGATAATGCCTCCAATGAGGTGACCTAGCCGGTCGGGTCGTGATCGGACACCATGCCGTACACATGGTGGTAATGTGCTGATATTGGATTCTGGATAAGGGAAGTGAAATATTGATTGTGAGTAATACCTCCAATGAGGTGACCTAGCCGGTTGGGTCGTGACCGGACTCCGCTCGAGATGGCGGTGGTAATGAGGACAGTGGTGAACTTATGACAGAATTGCCTTAATCGGTGTTGTGGAAATTGTATGAAGAATTATATGAATTATTTCTTTGGTTTGCCGTATTAATTGCTTGTATCTATTTGATAGTTCTTTCTAGTAAAATGGTATTTAGTTATACATAACAGTACAATTCAAATGAACTGACGCCCCTTTTGCTTGGGACGCTACATTCTTATCATGATTGTAGGTGGCCCCTTAGTGGACAGTGCAGACCGAGTGTAGCGGAGCGTTCATCTACTCGAAGTCATGGTGAGCCCCTTATTCTTCCATGGGGCTGCATGGTGTATCTTTTGTTATTACAGTTTTCTTTCATTTTGAGGTATAGCCGGGGCCTTGTTGCCGGCATAGTCATGCTTATGTGTTGTATCTTTAGAGGCTCCAAAGACACCAGTGTGGGTTGTGTACGAGTTTTGTGGAGCCCCCTATGTGTATATGTTGTAATCCTAACTTGTGATCTCCTTAAGCTGTGACTCTAATAGAATCCATGAAGCTAACTTATGAACGACAAATTTTCATGATATGAAATGAACCAGTAATGTGGTATACCCCGTGTATTTTCGTTCAAATTAACCAAAGGCATGAGTTCCGCATTCATAATGAGTTGGGGTAGGAAGCGTTCGATAAGGCTTGCTCAGTCGGGTTCACTTGATTGAGCGCAGGTCGCGCCTCCCGAGGTTAGTGCGTGACAAGAACCTTGCAGGATGGAACAAGTAGTTAAAATCTGCTTTTCCTTACAGCGAGCGTGTTTGGCGTAATTTTGCCAAAATACGGTGGCAGGCCAAGAACCATGGTTGCTTTTCATTTTTTCCATTATAAAGTTCATCAAGTGATTCCAAGTTGGAAAACATCTTTGAACGGGTATTGCAAAATCCAGAAAGGTCCGACACTTCTATGAGAAATATGACCGAGCTTGTTGGTTCTCATAATGCTTCCAATCATAAACTTGAGATGCAAATGAGAGATATTTCTAGGGAACAAAATCCAAAGCAAAAGGGGACACTTCCAGGTGACACAATTGTGAACTCAAAGGGTAGTGGGAGTGGTCCAACTTCTCATTGCATGGCAATTATTAGTCGGAGTGGGAAGGTACTTCAAGGAGAGAGTGAACAAGTGGTTGAAGTGGAAGAGTCCGAACAAGAGGTTGAGGCACCAGTTGAAGAGCCAAGTGTTGTTGAAGCTAAAAAGGTTCCGGAAGAGTTGAAAGTTTAAGAAGTAAACCGGGAAGAGGTAAAGAAAAAGGTAAATGTAACACCAAAAACTCTACCACCTATTCCTAGACCTCATCCTCCTTTTCCTCAAAGACTAGGAAGGTTGATGATAGCAAACTCGAAAAGTTCTATGACATTCTCAAGCAGTTATCAGTAAATGTTCCATTTGTGGAAGCATTTCAAGAGATGCCGGGTTTTGCTAAATATTTGAAATACTTGATCACCAAGAAGAGAACTACCAAAAATGAAGTGGTGAATGTGAGTCACCGCATTAGTTCCATCATTGCAAAAATCACCATTCAAAAGAAAGAAGACCCGGGAGCTTTCACTATTCCATGCACTATTAGGGCGCATGATTTTGTAAGAGGTCTTTGTGATAATAGGGCTAGCATCAACTTAATGCCTCTTGCCATTTACAAGAATGCAGGGTTAGGTATGCCGAGGTTGACAAGTATGAGGTTGCAAATGGCCGATCGTTCCATAAAGAGACTGGTGGGAATTGTTGATGATGTGCCTGTAAAAGTGGGAAAGTTCCATCTACCCGCTGATTTCATAAACCTTGATTGTGCAGTTGACAAAGAGATCCCTATCATCTTGGGGAGACCATTCCTTGCTATAGGAAGAGCACTAATAGATTCAGAATGCAATAAGATTAAATTTTGTGTGAATAATGAAGAGGTCATATTCCAAGCAAGCAAGGGTATGAAACTAGAACATGAATATGAAAGCATCTCGGTGATTGATGTTGTTGATGCAGTGCAAGATGCAATTGAAATGAATATGGAAGATAAAAGTCTCGGTGAGGCATTGGCGGCTATTTTGGTAAATTTTGATGGTTAAGATATGGAGGGGTATATGGAATCAGTTAATGCATTGGAAAGGGTTGGGTCGTACACTTATGCTCTATAGAAACTCTCTCTAGACATAGAGAATAGAGTTAGTGCTCCGGCAAAGCCTTCAATTATTGAGCCGCCGCACTAGTGTTCAAACCACTTCCACCGCACTTGAGGTATAAATTTCTTGGATCAAGGGACACTCTATCGGTAATAGTTTCTTCTTTGTTTAATGATGTGCAGGCAGAGCAATTGTTGAATGTCTTAAAGGAGCATATGCAAGCTATTGGGTGGACAATTACGGACATACGAGGGATTCCCACCGGAAGTTGCGAACACATGATCCAATTGGAGAATGAGAGTAAACTAAGTGTTTTGCATCAACGAATGTTAAACCCTTCCATGAAGGAGGTGGTAAAGAAAGAAATCATCAAGTGGTTGGATGCCGGGGTAGTCTACCCCATTGCCGATATTTCTTGGGTGAGTCTGGTGCAATATGTGCTAAAAAGGGAGGCATGACTATGATTGAAAATGATAAAGATGAGCTTATCGCAACAAGAACAGTAACCGAATGGAGGGTTTGTATGGATTACCGGAACCGAAATAGTGCTACATGCAAGGACCATTTCCCGATGCCTTTTATTAATCAAATGCTTGATCGGCTAGCAAGAAGGTCATTCTACTGCTTCTCTGATGGATAATCCGGCTATAACCAAATAAATATTGCATTGGAAAATCAAGAAAAGACAACATTCACTTGTCCATATGGGACGTTTGTATTTAGCCAGAGGCCATTTGGGCTATGCAATGATACGACTACTTTCCAAAGGTGCAAGATTTCAATCTTCTCCGACTTGGTGGAGGATTTTTTAGAGGTATTCATGGACTATTTCTCTATCTTATGTGATTCTTTTGAGCATTGTCTAGAAAACCTTAGACAAATTCCTAAGAGATGTGAAGAAATGAACCTTGTGCTAAATTTGGAGAAATTCCACTTCATGGTGGATGAGCGCATTGTTCTGGGTCACAAAATTTCAAAACAAGGAATAGAGGTTGACTGGGAAAAGAGCGAGATCATTTCCAAGATTACTCCACCTACTTCAGTTAAAGGTGTCCGAAATTCTTTGGGGCATGCCGGCTTCCATAGGCATTTCATCAATGACTTATCCAAAATTGCAAATCCCATGTGAAAGCTCCTTGCGAAAGATGAAAAAATTTATATTTGACGAGAAGTGCCTCAAAGCCTTTGAGGAATTGAAATAAATGCTCACCACGACATATATTATTGTCACCCGTTTGGTCTCTTCCATTCGCACTCATATGTGATGCCAGTGGTGTAGCTATTTGGGTAGTGCTTGGCCAACCCCATAACAAGATTCTTCACCCTGTCTTTTATGAAAGCAAGGCACTCAATGGTGCTCAGATGAATTATATTGTTATTGAGCAAGAACTTTTTGCCATTATCTATGCTTTTTAAAAATTTTGGGCTTATCTGTTGGGATCCAATGTGATCGTATCCATTGACCATGCTGCTCTTCACTATATTATGGCAAAGAAGGATGCCAAACATAGGTGGATTCAGTGGGTCCTGTTGTTACAAGAGTTTGACTTTGAACTCAAAGATTGAAAAGGGACAAATAATCAAGATCACCTATCTAGGCTTGAAGAGGAAGGGAGGCCAAAAGAGGATCTTGAAATGAATGATTCCTTCCCAAATGAAAACATTTTGGCATTGTCAAACAACTTTGCTCCTTGGTATGTAGGCATCGCCAACTTCTTGGTCAGTGACCTTGTTCCCAAAGGTTTGGAAGCTTATCAAAAGAAAAAGTTATTGCGGGAATTTAGGCATTACTATTGGGAAGAACCCTTCTTGTTCCATAATTGTGCAGACAACATCATCCGCCGGTGTCTTTCGAAAGATGAGGTAATGCCAATTTTCAAGGCATGCCATGATTCGCCTGATGGGGGTCATCATGGATTAAATTGGATTGCGGTAAAAGTGCTTGAATGTGGCTACTATAGGCCAGCGATCTATCAAGATGCAAATCAAATGGTCAAGGATTGTGACCAATGTCAAAGACAAGGGTCAATATCTAAGAGAAATGAGATGCTACTGATCTTTGTACTAGAGGTTGAGATCTTTGATGTGTGGGGAATAGACTTTATGGTCCCCTTCGTGAGCTCGTATGACATGACCTAAATCTTGGAGGCTGTGGACTATGTCTTTAAATGGGTCAAGGCAATTGCCTTACCAAACAATGAAGCAAGGAGTGTGACCGAATTTTTGAAAAAGAACATCTTCACACGGTTTGGCACTCCAAGGGCCATCCTGAGTGACGGTGGGTCCCATTTTTGCAACAAGGCTTTGGCTGGGCTTCTTGAAAAATATGGTGTAAAGCATAAGGTGGCCACACCCTATCACCCACAGTCGAGTGGTCAGGTTGAAGTTTCAAATAGAGAGATAAAAAACATCATGGCGAAAACTATCAATGGAAACAGGACTGACTGGTAAAGGATGCTAGATGATGTGTTGTGGGCATATCGCACATCGTTTAAGACCCCCATTGGCACTTCATCATAAAGGTTGGTTTTTTACAAAGCCTGCTACATGCCAGCGGAACTTGAACACAAAGCCATATGGGCATTGAAGAAAATGATCCTTGACTGGGCCGAGGCTGCTAATCTGAGGATCACACAACTCAATGAGATGGAAGAATTCCGTCTCCATACCTTGAGAGTGCAGCCATGTACAAAGAGAGGAGGGAGTTTGTCCATGACAAGAAGATCATGAAACGAGAGTTTAATTCTAGTGACTTGGTCTTACTTTTCAACTCAAGATTCAGGTTATTTCTGGGCAAACTCAAGTCCAAATGGTCTGGACCATTCAAAGTTGTGCGTGTGTCTCCTTATGGTGCTATTGAACTTAAGTTGGAAGATGGGACTCAAACCTTCAAGGTAAATGGACAACGAGTCATGCATTACCTCGGAACCGTAAGAGAAAGGCATGCAATTTAACAAATTGCTCTACGAGATGATCCAACACCAACTCCCATCAATGAATAACTGAAAAGAAGTCAACTGCGTCGTGCCGCGATGTTAAATCAAGCGCTTCTTGGGATGCAACCCATGTGTGGTAACATTATTTTGTAGTTTTTATTTATTTATTTATTATTTACATAGATTAGATTGAGCAACTTGACGTGTGTGCTAGAGTGCAGGTACAATATCATAAACAGGCTCATAATGCTGAACAAACTGAAGGAAAAATAGGTCCAGATTGAGTGACAACTATGTGGTCGCATAATAACTATGCGAACCACATAGTCATTGCAAACCTAGGTAGAAAGTTAGGCTAATTTCGTTGTCAACTATTTGGTTGTTTTTCATTTCTTTAGCCCGCATATCCACTTTGCAATCGCATTTTTCATCGCATATTGTATATAGGCTTTCCAGTCATAAGTTGTTGTGACCAAAACACTCACGCAAGTGTACGCGATCGACAAGTAATATGGTAGTAAGTAAAGTATCCTTCCCACGAGGAATTGTGATCAACTCATCGACTGATGCAGACTTAAACAATTATCAATTCAAGCTAATTTATCACAAAATATATATAGAACCAATTTACAAATTAGTTAATAATTGAACAATAAATCAACACAAAATTACTACAACAATTACACAATATTTTGATAACAATTTGGATAAGGATATTCCAGGGTCATGGGGTTGCTAGAGATCATGCTACTTTCTTAACTTAAGATTGATTTGTTGAACTATCCGGGTTATTGATTATAGGGTTAATAATACACATAAGAATCTGTCTAGTTCTTATGCGCATATTCAAGTTAAATTAATACCTATATGTCTATGGTATTAATATTAACAAAAATACATTTACAATTCCTATTTTTCAACCAAACAAGGCAATTAAGCATATGTATATCTTAATCGCAAATCCTTCACCCAATGCCCAGGATTCAGATCTTGTTCTATTTGATTCTATATGCAATCAAGAATTTCCTTTGTCAAGTTTAACTCAAGATTCGTAAATAATATTTCACTGTTAGCTACGCAGTAAAATAATTAACAGCAGAATCAAATAAACAACCCATAACGATAAATTCAAGATCTTCAATCTAAGCTTCAAACAACAAGATCATCTAACATCCATGACCCCAGAATATTTGGGTTTTTAGCTACTCATATTCATACAAAAATCAACAATAAAAGTCTTAAACATAATATAAGTAAATACTAGGAGAAGGTTTAGAAAAACTCTGTCAATCATTGCTCCAAGATGTTGTTCCTCTTTGATATTCTTCTCCAAGATGAATCTCCTCCTCCTCTATGGCTTTTTCTCCCTAAAAATCTGATCTTTTCTTAATAATGGAGGTTTACTTTAATTATGTTGAGTGGATCCCTTCAGTTTTCCCATTTTACCCCTTAATAATACACTTCCCGGATAGAAACAAGCGAAGTATCGCGCGAACAATGAACTTCGCGCGTTTCTTCGCGCATCTGGGACTGTTTCAGCTTCTTAAACGTGCGAACTAGCGCACGAACGTTGACCTTCACGCGTGTGGGAATGTTTGTCTTCCATTTTCTTGTCTCGTCTTTGCACGGACTCAACTCTGAGGGGTTATTTTTGCTCATAAATCATTTAAATCACCTTTTTTTTCAAGCATCATGTATGCTCCTCCTCTTGCAAGGCATAAATAATGAATTTAGTACAATTCATAATCATTTAAGCTCAAACATTTGTAAAATGCAATAATTAAAGTTTTGTTACAACGACTAAAAACACAAGTTTTTAGCCTATGATCAACACCCCACACTTAAACCATTGCTTGTCTTCGATCAATTAACATACATTTCACATAAGGACGATCTTTTTATCAAACAATTTCTTATAACAACACATGCAGACAATTAGGTACCAATTCATAATACTTCAACCTCAAGACATGACTCCAAAGTACCACGCATTTTTACAACTTGCTTGCTTACTCTAACACAAGGGTCAAAACTTTTCCTTGCTTTTACAAATCATGTGCCCTCCCACAAATAGTATTGACTAGTTCCTTTGAAAATAATAATCAAGAATATTTAGGAACTCAAAATAGGAAGAATTAACTCACTCTCAAAATTAAAATTCATGTGCAAAAGATGACATACCATATGCTTGCCCCTAGTGTAATACTCTACTAATTGAGCTTATTCAGTCAAGGATCAA
>MU664946.1:112528-154007 GCA_026770625.1 Nicotiana glauca
CTCCGCATTCAAGAGAAGAGCCTACGCAACACAAACAAATAGATGGAAATTTTTTATATTTTTATTAACAACTAATAAAATCGTAAAACAGTCAAGTAGCTAATTTCAAACTCCCCGGCAATGGCGCCAAAAACATATTGCGACCAAAACACTCACACAAGTGTACGCGATCGACAAGTAATATAGTAGTAAGTAAAGTATCGTTACCACGAGGAATTGTGATCAACTCATCGACTGATGCAGACTTAAACAATTATCAATTCAAGCTAATTTATCACAAAATATATATAGAACAAATTTACAAATTACTTAATAATTAAACAATAACTCAACACAAAATTACTACAACAATTACACAATATTTTGATAACAATTTGGATAAGGATATTCCAGGGTCATGGGGTTGCTAGAGATCATGCTACTTTCTTAACTTAAGATTGATTTGTTGAATTATCCGGGTTATTGATTATAGGATTCATAATACCCATAATAATCTGTCTAGTTCTTATACGCCTATTCAAGTTAAATTAATACCTATATGTCTATGGTATTAATATTTACAAAATTTCATTTACAATTCTTATTTTTCAACCAAACAAGGCAATTAAGTATATGTCTATCTTAATCGCAAATCCTTCACCCGATGCCCAGGATTCAGATCTTGTTCTATTTGATTCTATATGCAATCAAGAATTTCCTTTATCAAGTTTAACTCATGATTCATAAATAATATTTCACTGTTAGCTACGCAGTAAAATAATTAATAGCAGAATCAAATAGACAACCCATAACGATAAATTCAAGATCTTCAATCTAAGCTCCAAACAACAAGATCATCTAACATCCATGACCCCAGAATATTTGGGTTCTTAGCTACTCATATTCATACAAAAATCAACAATAAAAGTCTTAAGCATAATATAAGAAAATACTAGGAGAAGGTTTAGAAAAACTCTTTCAATCCTTGCTCCAAGATGTTGTTCCTCTTTGATCTTCTTCTCCAGGATGAATCTCCTCCTCCTCTATGGCTTTTTCTCCCTAAAAATCTGATCTTTTCTTAATAATGGAGGTTTACTTTAATTAAGTTGAGTGCATCCCTTCAGTTTTCCCATTTTACCCCTCAATAATACACTTCCCGGACAGAAATGCACGAAGTATCGCGCGAACAATGAACTTCGCCCGTTTCTTCGCGCATCTGGGACTGTTTCAGCTTCTTAAACGTGCGAACTAGCGTGCGAACGTTGACCTTCACGCGTCTTGGAATTTTTGTCTTCCATTTTCTTGTCTCGTCTTTGGACGGACTCAACTCCTAGGGGTTGTTTTTGCTCATAAATCATTTAAATCACCTTTTTTTTCAAGCATCATGTAAGTTCCTCCTCTTGCAAGGAATAAATCATGAATTTAATACAATTCATAATCATTTAAGCTCAAACATTTGTAAAATGAAATAATTAAAGTGTTGTTACAACGACTAAAAACATAAGTTTTTAGCCTATGATCATAAGTCCATCGCATAACATTTATTCGATTGCATACTGTGTTATGAGATGCTCTTATGTGCCGCAAATATGCTAGGTATAAACTTCACCCACTCTCTGCACACACTCACGTTTGAAAAAAAGAAAAAAAAGAAAGTAAACCAAAGAGAGAAGAAGAAAACGCATAGAACACTGCTAATGACAACCCAGGGAAATGATCCAAACAAACTCACAATTTGTTCTCATTTCCATTATCGAATCCTTGAGCTTCTAGTATAACTTATGGTTTCTCTTCTCTTTTCTTCACTCTCATTCTTCTTTCTTGGTTTGGCTCTTGTGACTATAACCTACTTCGAATGCCATGAATATCTATAAGTATGTGCTTGTAAATGGTCAAATTGGGTTAAATTGGTAACTAGAATGATAATATGTTTTTACCATGAATATGGTAATAACAATTAAATTTAATTATGGGATTCTAAAAATATGTGATCTATTTTTATGCTAGTTGTTAGACAGTTGATGCTATGTGAAAGACTTAGAAACGAGATAAGAGTTTGAGAACAAGGTGATAACCAAACTGAAAAGTTAACAATTATGGCCTCGAACTTGTCGATTTAGGGGCCTCGGGGTCGATTCTGATGCTCGACTGGGAGCTATCGAGGGCAATTGATGAACGCCTAATTGTTATGATAAAATCAATGATGGCTCTTTATGACCAATAATATGCAATAAATGCATAACAATAAATAAAAGAAATAATATCAAGAGAATATGTTTGAGAGCTGAGAGAATGTTCTTGTATATTTTGTATGGAGAAACAAATGTTTACAAAATAACAAGGATCCCTTTATATATGAGGTGGGATCCCAACATAGTACAAGCGCATTAATTATAGAGATACAAGGCTGGTACAACCATTTAATGCCTTGATTCGCCTTTTGGGCTAGTCTATTAGACTTGACCTGCCATATGCACGTGCCTTGGGAACTCCTCCTTGATCCACCGAGACTAGTAATTCACATTGCCTCGTGGCCAGTCATTACTCATACTGTCTCGAAGTTGAACTACCTTGAATTCTCGAAATTGATCACCATAAGTCCTTGAGGTGCCGTGATGCTCGTGAAATCGAGCCGTCGATTTCTACCGTATACATATAGTCCCCGCATTTCCTATAACAAAGTGATAGGAAATGATTCTAAAAACCTATTCCGAGGGCATAATCGTTATGATGTTAGCCCATCAAAGCATTAATTTCCATACTCAAAACATCATGAAAGGGTCGTCGTCAAACATGACTATCGAGAAGCCCACAAATCGCTATTGGTTCGTCCTTTCCGCTGCACACACGGATCCTATAAATGCATCAATCGTTTGATAATTCATACTTTCTCAACACCTTCAAATTTCCAAGGCCAGACCCATCCCCTTTCGCATCCTTTCTTGATCCTTTTCCTACTTTCTCAGAAAAGTTTCACCACCATCATGGCTAGAACATCCAAGACAGTTCCTCGGAAAGACGAGGCTGCCTCTTCATCCCTAACATCCAAAGGAAAGACCAAAGTGATAGCCACCGTTGAACAATATACTCCTACCGGGTTCGACACGACGAAGGATTTCACCATTGACAAACCTTCATCTACACGGGGCCAATGCAAACACGTGTCCCGGTATGTTAACGACGTGACCGACATAGGGAAAGTGAAGGAAGACTGGCGATAGGAGGAGGCAATGCTATTTGAGATACCCCGCTCTAATGAGAACATAACAGATCACAAAGCTGGTTTCCTTTATGTATATACTTACCCGTTTACTTTGCGTCCAGTCAATTCTTCTAATCCTTTTCCCCCAGAGATAGATCTGGTTATTCTCGATTTCTGTGACAAGTACCAAGTGACGCTTTATCAAATCTATCCATCTTTTTGGAGGGTAGTCTAAATGCTCCGCCACTTCTCCAATGGGGTCGAGGGCGAGACCTTTACCCTCGACCATTTGGTTAGATTGTATAGCCCTCGATTTTATTGAGGTTTGATTAAGCTTCACCACCGGTCCAAAAAATTCTTTTTCTCGAGCACCGATGAGGACAAGGAATGAGGGTGGATGAATTTTGTCTTAGTGAGGACCTTGGACATCATCCCAGCCGAGAGGATGCCATTCTCGAAGAAGTGGTATATACAATGTAAGTATTTTTCCCTCGGACATCCTCTGTGATCTTCTTACCTCCCTTCCCAAAAAATGATCACCCCTTGGTTTTTGCAGCTACCACTTAGTATCCTTAAGCGGTTCAGGATCTACCAAGATAGATCAGGCGGTTGGATACCTCATTCCCGTATCTCGTCGGGTCTTGGCCCGAACTGGCTAAAATGTGGTGGGTGACCAAGAATCATGGTAAAGTTCTTCTTGCCACCTATATCTTGATCTTATGCTTCTCTTCCATATCCTTTTTGCTGAGGAATTACGGCCACTGTGTTTTTGCAGGACTTTGCGATGGTGTGGAGATGAGACTGCCTCCTGATGGTGAGATGGAGACTTCGGATCCTGCTAAGGAAAGGAAAAGGAAGGATAATACGACTGCTGATTCTCTTACAACAAAGAAACCTAAATTACACAGGCCTCAAACTGCCACCAGGACCCCGACTTCAGCTTCCGGAGCAAGTCCCGGCACTAGGGATGAAGATGATGATGAGGGCGAGTACCGTTTGGTACAGAGAATGAGGTCGGGTGCGAGAGTCTCGCAGGTGCGACGATCGAAGGCCACTAAATTGGGAACTACTGATTCAGGTCGGTCCCGTATGATGGAGATCCTTGAAAAGGTTATAAAATCATCCCAGATTCTGTGACAGCATGTGGTGCAGTTCCTGTTGGGGAGACCATTACTGCTGGTCCCAAAGGGTCTGGGCCCGGAGCTTTTTGAGGGCAGAAGTTTCCACTTGGTGACATAAATGCACTGGATGGCCTTAGTTTGGGCCCTTAGTTCTCATCAAGGGAGTTAAGGGACGCTCAGGACCCAAATTCCTCCAACGCGGGAGGTCATCTTATGGGGGGAGGTGCCTTTGGAAACTTCTTTGATGATATTGACGATGTCAGCGAGGACATCGATCTCGACGCTCCCAGCGCCATCATGGCAGTGGAGAGGTTCCAGCAGTAGGTGATAGTTGTTTATGTATAATTCTTTACTCTCAAACATTATTCCTCACTTATCTAACTCTTCTATTTTAGTTGTTTATGTATAATTCTTTAGTCTCAAACATTATTCCTCACTTATCTAACTCTTCTATTTTCCCATAGTCTAAGGGGATGTATGTGTTTACCGTGAAAATAGTAATGACAATTAAATTTGTAAATGGGACTCTAAAAATACATGATCTATTTTTATGCTAGTTGTTAGAGCAGTTGATGCTAAATAGAGGGGCTTGCTACCCGGGCTTCGGACGGGTCGATGAAGAAACTATAGGTCGATATTTGGCTCGAGCTCAAGCTATCGAGGGTAAACGAGAGAGGGATAATAGATAGAATATAATTAATGAAGGCTCTTTATGGCCAATAACAAACAACAAATGAAGAACAAGAATGAAGGCAATAATTGCTAACAGTGGCCTCGAGCTAGTAAGAGAGAGCAGGTTAGAGAGACAAGAGGGAGAGAGATATTATTGATCTTATCGAAAATAGTTGGAGCAACAGCCGTCCCATACAAGGTGGCGTGGACTCCCTTTATATGGGAGGGGAATCCGGTTATAGTATAACATATATTAATTGAAAAAGCATAGAGATGGGATGGCTAGACGTGCGCCTCAATTTCTTGCTCCAGGTAGGTCAGCTTTGTCAGCCTTAGTCATGTGGCTTCGGAGTTCCCCATTTTGCTCTAGCCTCGATCTTTGTCATCTCTGAGTCGGGCGTTGATGAGCTCCGAGGAAGGGTACTAGGTCATAACTTTGCGCCCTCGGGGTCTCGAGGTATCCTTCCGAAATGGCTTGGTTGCACAAAACCAGGCCTTCTGATTTCACCGCATACAGATAGTCTATACATTTCTTAGAATGAAGCGATGGAAAATTATTATGACACCCGACCCTTCGAGTCTCTTGTGGCGGCATCATACTGATGACTCAACCTATGGCGCGATCTTTTGTCATTATCGAGCAAAGTGCAAATGCTTAAAAAGATCGGGTCGTTACATCCTTGCCAACCTAAACATACGTTCGTCCTCGAACGTGCCAAAAGTCGTTCCAAAGCCATCAAATTGCCTCGTAACCTTACCATGCACATATCCGGGATAATGATGCCACATCACCCTATTCTATATAGGCCTAAAACCACAACTTGACGATGATTGTTACATCAAACTTAGCCTGTAAACCACAGAGTCCAATTCCCAGCTTCTAGAATTCCCTACAAGACCCGAACCTCGCATCTACACACTGTATAAGTTCTAATAAGCTGTATCAAGCCATAAACATAACACAAGACACAATTACATGATATACCACATAACTCAAATACCTATAGCAAGGATCTCTAATCATCATAGCTGCTTAAAAACAAAGCTGGTACTGGTAGTAAGCCTCATATCAAACTATACCTCGTTCCAAACCTTCATACAGTGCAAATTATGAAAGAAATACGCAGAAACTCATAACCGCTCATCAAATTAACCAGTCGTCGAGATACCTCTTATTCTACAAGAGCTATAGTCAAATTCTATGCCGACTTTCGATATTATCATTCCAATTATAACGCAATCAGATTCGATAGCACCCATTCTAGGTCCAATGACCTTACCTCGTCAAGCATAATTATTCTTGTGACATGACATACCGATAAAACCTAAGGTCACAACCGTGCAATCCGGGCACCAATAAGCAATAATTCAAATGTACTCAAACATGGGAAATGACTCAAACGAGAGAACTACCCCTCAAGCTCAACAAGTACCGCCACAAAGCAATGCTTAAAACTCATCACGCACTAGAACCATAACACATGAGTCTAACACAAATGATCATATCTCAACATAACTTTGATGCAATGTCTGACCCCATCCAAACACTAATCCACATGAAATACCTCAAGACACCCTGCTCAAAATAGATAAGAATGCGCAATTCGAAATCAAGTACCCAAGGTGCATTACAATAACCCCGGAGAAGAAAATCACACAATGCCACACAAACTCGAAAGGACATAACCAATGCGCAATCAATTATGCCACACCCTAATACCCATCTCACTTCAATTCCGCTATAAGGCCCCAATAGAACCGCACCATGTGTGCATATAACCAATGAATCACAATCCCTCGTAGCATGGAAGGGTAAATGATAGAGCATATCAGAACACGAATAAGATCAACTTCAACCGAATGACACATCCCTCAACAATATCAGTACAAAGTCAACAAATTTGACTTGGTGTAAAATACATATCCTTATCGGCCCATCAATGGACCCAAAATCAACTCTGGCCACCTATAATAGAAACCCTCTGAAAGTGCAAAATGAATCAATCATAACACATACTATTATTTGGCTAGCTTTGGCTACAACTTCATAGTCCACGACCACGAAACAATCTGCTTTTGAGAACTCCTTGTCTCCAAATCCACAGAACACATGAATCACCATATCTGATCCAAACTCAACCACCCGAATGTCTAAAACATCTCTCACACACGATCATACTATGAGGAATACTTCCATAATTCTATCGTGCCACAAATCCAAAATTTGAATATCAGCAGTCGATCAACCAGGCGAGTACCGAAATACTAATGATGCATCTGTAAGTCGAAACTCAGTGTGCCTTCTGAGATGTGCACCCTTCTTAAGAAATAGTAAGTATTAGAAACCGTCCCTGCTGCCTAAGAATTAATAACATCCCTTTCAAAACTGAACCGTGACCTTGTACATTCAAATCTCAATCTCACACAATACACCACATCTTTCATGCCATTATACGAAACTTACAAAAATCTTATAATCTACTCTGCGTCTCATGTAGACTACATATCTGATTAGTCAAAAACCTTCCATTTGATCTTATCCAGGAGAAAATCACAATATGTAACTAGGAAATATCCACCACAAACTGTGGTAGAAATAATCAAAAACTCTTTGCACCCCATTAACCTGTAACCAAGCCATCAGAATTGAAGCTCCCTAACTTGACCAAGCCATGCAGGTCATCAAACCCAAGAGTATTGCCACAAATCATGCGTAGAGATTCACCACATCAAAAGAGCAAAGAGGACCGAGCATACCATTACCATACTGATCGAACCTACTGCCAAATTGTCTTGTTTCCTTTGAGTTTCTTCTGAATTGCTTTCAAGTTGATACTTCGCCTTTCTAGAACACCATGATTCTTACCAAAACTAAAGACAACAGATCCTAGCATAAAAACAAGACTCCCATAAGCCTATAAACCGTTGTATTCCCTCTTAAGCACCCCAAAAGTACCACAATTGAGACGCTCACTCTAAAAAGACCTTATGTTAACCTAAAGCTATTAACTTCAACATCTAGATACTAAAATGTAAAATCCATAGTGATACAGAAGTACTGCAAGTCCCGGCTCTATTAAATGTGAATCTCAGATCTCAACCATATACAAATTCTAAAAATTCTCAATTGCTGCATATAATCTTGAATCCACTAGAACATTCTGTAGATTCATCTACTCTGCTCAAATCTCAATTTCACCGCCTAAACAGGCCAAACGATCTGTGCCCCATTAGCATGACAACACCCAAAGAAGTAACCCTGCCTTAACATAGTTGAGAAAATTCCTACACCATGTGCACTACTCCCGTCACGAATAATAACTAAAATTATTCCACGATTCCCATATACCCGTAATGTGTAACATAACCCATATCCAAAAATTCCTTTACTCGAGCCATCCTCGATCTTAATCTCTGGAAGTCATATCTGATTCACAAGTATGCCTCAAACCGAATCTATAACAACACATATACATGCAATCAAATTATCGATAGAAGACTCCCAAACTTGGCTCAAAGACATAAAACAAAATACTCGATAACTCAAAATGCCCATAATCTACTACTTTCATAACATCACACTGAAATTCAACTAAGACCTTCATGAGCTCGGGTAACACAAATCATCTAATACTTCAAATTTTTAATTCTCGCATTCATCCTTGTAATAGTTAAGACAACTCCCCCCAAGCGATCCAAACACAAATCACAATACATATAATCCACTAGTAAGAGAGAACTCTCCATAAAAATAACATAGGGAATCACACAACCTCAGGACACCTCGTAGGGGATAATCCACCTTCTTAGCCTCAAACTGACATTTCTTTATACCATTTCACAACCACACCTACTATGCAATCACTCAATCTTCCTCAGTTTGAACTCATCAATAATACATAAGAATCGAATTCTTTTCACCATTAAGAAACATAAAAGATCCGTTAATACACTCATAACTCAATACTATATATCACATCAAGATAAAATCAAGAACCTGTTAGTCCTTTTTACAACTCAAGCAAACTCTTCTCGTTACATTCAATCATCTGAACACATCTCGTTGTCACATCATACTCATCATATCGCCATCCAACCACTCATTGAGCCATAAATTCCACTAATAGGGACACTACCGTACATATAAGTCCAAAAGCACGTGCTAAAATAATCAAAATTCCCGTGCCCAAGAAACAGTGAAAACCCGGCATGAAGTCCTCCAGACTGGACCATCATCAACACATAAAAATCACAACTCGCACGTTATCCATGATATCACTAGCTGTCTATGTATAGTTGATGTCGAGCGCTCACATGCACATACGAATACGTGAAAGGAATTCAAAGAGTTACGCTTCAAGATGATCAATGCCGCACTATAAAGAAAGAAAGATGGGAAGTATATCCTAAATGCCATGTAGCCTCTCGAAGATAGGTATGGACATCATCATACCGATCCGCATGACTCTACTAGACACTAGCTCATGAGTTATAGAACCTATGAAACTAGAACTTTGATACCAACTTGTCACGACCCAAAATCTAAACCGTCATCATGACACCTAACCCAACCTGCTAAGCGAATTAACAATAAAACACAATATAATATTATTGATGTCAGTAAAGGATGAGATAACTGAATTTTATATAATTCCCTAAAGACTAGTAGTAGAAATCATGAGCGTCTAAGATTTAGGTTTTTTTACAAAAACTGATTTAAAATAATTACAAAATTTGTTTGAAATGTAAATAAACAAAATTCAAATCTAATGCTACCAAGGACTAGTGATAGCCATAATTGGAATGCAGGAACATTTTCTGATCCAACTTCTGTCGTACGCAACGACATCAACATCCAACATGTGCACGCAAGGTGCATAAGTGTATTATGAGAACAACCAACCACATATACTCAATAAGAATCCTAACTAACCTCGGCGAGATAAAAGAAGCAAGAATTGTAAATGATTACATCTAACACTTGTGCAACTGAATATTTCCAATAAGTATAGAACATGTATATGATCAAAGCAGGGACAATCTCAGGTAAAACCATTTTTTATGATCACAATTCTTGGTCGTAAAGTGTTCTGATCAGTCATCAACCCAACATATAGGGAAGATATACAAGTTGATTCGGTAATAAGTTAACTGATTGTCAAGTAAAGATGAAAGATTTTCGACATCGGATTGCTCCTCAAATTTTTATTTTTCATTTTGAAAGGTCTTTACAAATATTTGTCATTTGCTTCCATTCAATTCACTAATTTAATGACATAATTAAGAATGAAAACATTAGACGTGACCAGCTCTCCTAGAGCTCACATCAATATCAACCACATGGACAACTCATGTGCTATAATAACAATATCTATTCGCACGAACAACTCACGTGGTAGCGGATAACTCATGTGCTGTCGTAAAAATATCTGGTTTGGCACAGACAATGCACATGCTATAGTATTAATATATGGACCCGCACGAACAACTCACGTGTTGCATGGACCACTCACGTGCTATAATATTATTATATAGATCCGCACGGACAACTCACGAGCTATGGTATCAATATTTATATCTGCACTGACAACTTACGTGCTGCATGGACAACTCATGTGCTATAGTATAAATATTTGGATCTGTACAGACAACTCATGTGCTGCATGGACAACTCACGTGCTAATATTACAATCCGCCTGACGTGGTCATAGGTACAAAAGTCCAGATCATAACACGCAAAAGTAAGTATACAAGAACACATATATATGATTGATAAAATATCAGACTTCATGCTCCTGGACTAATATAATTACAAGGTAAAGTGTAGGCATGTACAATGTGTGCTAACATGGCTCAAATTGGTAGCTTATCACAGAAATAACATTTACCAAGTTTTATTCAGGGAATTATTCTCGTCGTAACCTCAAACATGGCTCAAATAGTTCACAATAGTGACAAAAATATGTAAAACATTATAGCTTAAAGCTTAACAGTCAACTCTAGGCATATCATAGCCTAAGAACTACCCCCAAGCATGGATAATTACCGAACCCCTCACATATGCGCACCATAGCGCATGTCTATCCCAAATAATTCAAGCAGCTAGTGTCTCAACTAAGTTTAGATAATATTCTTACCTCAAACAAGCCAAATTCAATACCGAGCAAACCAACCAATATTATTGAAATTCCATTCCGCGTGCATCAACCTTCGAACTACTCAAACTATCCAAAAGCAACTCAAAGACATTAAATAAGGCCTAAAACAAACAATTACAAATGATAAATGTCGAATGTTTACTCAAAATCTTGAAGTCAACAAAAAGTCATAGTTGGGCCTGCCCCTCGAAACCCAAAGAAACTCATAAAATCCAATAATCAATTCAATTACGAGTCCAACCAAACTAGTTTCACAAAATCTAACTCCGAATCGATGTTCAAAACTCAAGAATTCTCTCTGCGACACTTTAGTCAAAAACCCCCAATTTTCTCTTTTGAAATCATTAACCAATTACCAAAAAATGAGGATAGTTTTATTAAATATAACTAAATCTGAGTAAAGAACACTTACCTCAATCCATGTGGTGAAAATCGCTTAAAAGATCTCTTCAATCCGAGCTCCATAGCACCAAATATACAACTATGGCAGAAACCTCTGAAATAGAGTAATTTTTATTCACTTGACAAAATTACTCAACGTGATCGCAGGACATCCTTGGAGATCGCGAAGAACAAACTCAACAAACTCTCAAAAAAACACTATGCAATCGCAGGATAGCTCATGCAAACGCGAACAACACTGCCTCACAACTTTGCGAATGCATCCCACATTATGCAAACGCGATGAAGAACTTTTCTAGCCTCAGTGCACTTTAAACCACTACACAAACGCGTGCTCACTAGCACGAACGCGATGCTCAATCTTCCACAAACAAAGCTAATGCAGAGAATCATTAGCGAACGCGTAGAACCAGAATTACTCCGCTCCAATTTTCCCCTTACGCGATCGCATCTCTAAGTCGACGATCGCGATGAAGAACTGTTACACCAGAAATCAGCAAAACACAATAGTGCCAAAATGATCTGAAACTTATCCAAAACTCACCCGAGCCCCTCGAGGCCCTATCCGAATATACCAACAAGTCCTGAACATAATGACCTACTCGAGGGCTCAAATCATACATAACAACTTCAAACGATGAATCCTACCTCAAATCGAACCTAATGAACTTTAAGCTATTCAACTCCCAAAACTTATACCGAAATATATCAAATCAAATCGGAATAAACTCAAATTATGCAGACAAGTCCCAAATGACATAACAAAGCTATTATTATTCTCAGAACTACAAATCAAATTTGATATCTTCAAAGTCAACTATTGGTAAAATTTATGAACTTTTTCAAACCTTTAAATTCTATTTTTTCTCCAATTTGTGTCAAAACCGTCTAGAAACATCCAAATGCAAATGTGGGCATATGCCTGAGTTTACAATCACCATCCAAACCTAACAAAACTATCAAAACTCCAACCCGATGTTAAATACTAAAAAATCAAACTTGGTCAACTTTTCCAACTTAAAGCTTCAATCATGAAATTCACTCTTCTAAATCGACCCTAAATAGCCTAAAAATCAAAACAGATGATTCACACAAGTCATAATACATCATACAAAACTGCTCACACCCTCAAATAACTGAGCGAAGTGCAAATGATCAAAATGACAAGTCGGGTCATTATACAACACATCTTCATAGAACAAGTCTTCTAAAATACTACAAATTCAACTCTATTTGGCTCCACAATAACCATGTTGCACAACACTCGTGGCAACAATCAATGAAATCTTCTAGGTCCTCAGAAGGTGTTCCACTAAAGATAATAGGAAATAACTTTGTGAACTTGTCTAATCTCATCAATCCCTTAGTAAACATCTTGGGCCTTTCCCCGATATATAAAAAAATAGTAGGCTGATCTACTCCATCTGGTGGAGCTGTCAGAGTTAGATATCCACGATCCATATGATCTGGTGTATGAGTAGCGAGAGCCTGTTATGCACCCAGATCCTGGGAGACAGCTGGTGCCACCAGAAATGCACCGATCTGGGCCATGCTCTTCATAAGGTCCCCCATGTAGACTAGAGGGTCCTGAAGTACCGGGGTAGCAATAAACGGCCCCAGGGCCTGAGCTAGCTGAACTTTCACAGTCTTAAAGGGAACCTCCTCCTCCTGCTCTGTAAGGCCCCGGAAATTTTTTTTCCAAGTAATATACGATTTCGTCGTGCCAAGTTAGGCTTATTATTTTATTTTGTGTGCAAATGAAGATTAGTGATATGATGGATATCAATTGTATATTTTAATAACCATAGAAGTCATATTTGAAGTGAATTGGCGTCTAAGGAGAGGCCTAAGTCTAAGCCAAGTTGGAAAATTTCATATAAGACGAAAGTTGTAAATAAGTGCATACAAGACCTCACTTTGGACGATCATATCTCCAGTTATTTAAGTCTTTTGTTCTGCAAAATATATCAAATTAAATCCCTTTGTGTCTAGTTTCCAACGCAACAAACCGTTCATCATTTGGAGGTGTATACAGAAAGTTAAGACCATTTTACTGGGAATGTCTCACTAGCGCGACCAGTAGCGCGATCGCGCTAGTAGACGCGCATATTTGAAGCGTTTTGCCTCCCTAGCATGTCCATAGCACGACCACTAGCGCGATCACGCTAGTAGAAGACCCCTAAATACCCCAAGACCGAGTCTAGAGAGTTCCCAAGTCATTTTTGCAGCAAGGGCTTGCTCTCTCAAGAGAAATCCGTCCCACTCTTAATTTCTATGATCCAAGGTGATATTTTCAGAGTATTTTGAGTTGATTACTACTCCTAAACACTTATATTAACATGGATTGATCTTGAAAATCCATAGATTTCAATTCAAATCCTTGAATTTATCAAGAATACCACAAGTGGGGATTCTTAAAATTCTTACTACAAGAGGTATGTCTATCATCTCCAACTACTCTATGGTGATTATTTATGTATGATAGATACATTAGAACATAGGGTATGGTGATTGGAGGCCACAAATTTCCAATTTAAATACATGATCATGGCAGGATTTAAGGTGATTATTTGATGGAATTTTGTTGCTTGGGTGTGAATGGTTGATCACACATGTGATGTTAGGAGTATGAATTGGTTAGGAATGATGGTGGAGTGAATTGTTGGTTAATGGTGATAGTTGGATGAACCAATACTATAGTCATGAGGTGTAAATATCTATACCTACAAGGTGTTTGATAGTATGCCTAAATGGCATAAGTTATTAAATTTATTACTAATATTAGACCTATATAATGTTGTATTGTAGATTGAAGTTGCTTAAGTTTATTGGATCATTGTAGTATCATTATGTGCCGAATTTGAGGTATGTATGGCTAAAACCCCGTGCTTTAGAAATTGAGCTTCATCAATGTTTGTGTGAATTTGGTAAGATTAAAGTTGAATTGTAGCATCGATTGTTATTTTATATGAATTGTTGTTGTATCCTTATATGCGTGAAAGATGTGTCTCAACATGATTAACGTGCTATCTTGATAACTTGAAAGGGCCAAAAGATATGAATTATGTATTGAAATGCTAAGACCTTAAATTGAGATTGGAGCTGCATATATTATGCCAAACTATGTGAAATCTTTTACGTATAAAGATGTTTGAAATAAATTGAATGACTTTGGGAAATAGAGTATGGCCAATGTGCCGAGAACGTGAATTATAATTGTACCCGGTAATGCCTATGACATGAGAAAATATGAAACAGATCATGAAATGACCGTCGGCTTTGCTTTCCATAAGTTACTTCAATAATAAAGTGCCTTAAAGGCTTTGTACACAATTCATGCCATAAGTGGCCGTTCGAGATAATGCTTTTCCTTATGAGTACATCCAATGTGATGCGAGTTGTTACGTACTTCGATGTTGAAATTGTCTATTGTCATGATTGGAAAAGGAAGGTTAAAGAACAATTGGTGTAATTTATTGCTTATGCCTTTGATGTGTGTTTTTATTGCGGGTTGGTGTATCTCCTCTATTGATTTGGAAGAATCTATTGTGTTTAAAGTTTCATTATCAATCAACTTGAGGTGTATGATTTCTAAGATATTGTATATGTCGAGGATTCATAGTTCCTCTCATGTGTACTTGACATCTTGAATTAAACAGCTTGTTGTTGAAATTGATATTGATGTGAAATATATGGAAATGTTGTGAAATGTGGGAAAGAAGAGATTGAAATGTGAAATGTGGCCTAGTGGCAAGTATGATGTGATAATTGTGGCCCCAAGTGCCTATGAATTGATATATGTGAAATAAAGGTTGAAATGAGATGAATAATGAAAACGGAACAATGTCTTGGTATCCCTGGTGATGGATGCCATAATGCATAATATTCAAGGAGAGGTGCCACGGTGTATGTTCTTTGCTGATGATATAGTCCTAATTGACGAGACAAGACGTGGAGTCAACGAGAGACTAAAGGTTTGTAGACAAGCCCTTGAATCTAAAGGTTTTAGGTTGAGCAGGACGAAGACAGAATATTTCGAGTGCAAGTTTGGGCTCGAGTTGACTGATGCGGGAGTAGAAGCGAGGTTGACTCCCAAGTCATCCTTCAAAGGGATAGTTTCAAGTACCTTGGGTCAGTAATTTAGGGGACCTGGGAGATTGAGGAGGATGTCGCACACCGAATAAGGGTGGGGTGATGAAGTGGAAGTTAGCAACGGGAGTCCTGTTTGACAAGAAAGTGCCACTGTTACTCTAAGGTAAGTTTTATCGAGCAGTGGTTAGACCGGCCATGTTGTATGGGACCGAGTGTTGGCCGGTTAAGAACTCTCACATCCAGAAGATTGAAGTAGCAGAGATGAGGATGTTGAGGTAGATGTGTGGGCATACAAGGATGGATAAGATTAGGAATTAAGTTATTCGAGAGAGGGTGGGTGTGGCGCCCATGGAGGACAAGATGTGGGAAGCAAGACTCAGGTGGTTCGGGCATATTCAGAGGAGGAGCACTGATGCACCGGTGAGAAGTTGTGAGCGACTGGCGGTGCTGGGCACGAGGAGAGGTAAAGGGAGACCTAAGAAGTATTGAAGAGAGGTGATCAGGCAGGACATGACGCGACTTAGGATTACTGAGGACATAGCCCTTGACAGGGGATTGTGGAGGTCGAACATTAAGGTTTTTGGTTAGGGGGGAAGTTAGGAATATTTCTACAGCGCGCTAGAGTGAGACTAGACAGTTAGTAGTTAGCACTAATGCAGGGCTTTATATTATAGATATTAGTATACTTTCCTCTTTCTCGTATTTCTTATATTCCTTATATTGTTGTTATTTTATTATTTATGTTATTTTATGTTATGTTGTGTATTTTATGTTATTTATTATGAGTTCAGTGCTAGTACTAATATATAACCACTTGTTTTTGTCACCTATTTCCTTCTTGAGCCGAGGGTCACCTAGAAACAACCTCTCTACCCCTCGGGGTAGGGGTAAGGTCTGCGTACATATTAACCCCCCCCAGACCCCACTTGTGGGAATACACTGGGTTGTTCTTGTTGTTGTTGAACAATGTCCTGATAAGATGGCATAGCCGATCGGGCCGTGATTGGATTCCATGTCTCACGCATGGTGGTATTGTGCTGATATTGAATTCCCAAAATTGAGAATGAAATTGTGATTGAGGTATATGTCTTAAATGAGGCAACCTAGCCGATCGGGTCGAGATCAGACTCCGCTCATGATAGTGGTGGTATTGGAAACAAATGATAAATAGTGTGAAATGCCCCAAATTCAAGATTATGGAAACATAATGTGAAAATCGTAGGATTCATTTAGTGCCCAACCTAAAGCTATGGGAATTATGTGAAAGTCATATGATTCTTTGAGTTAATGATGTGGTGATTGTTAAAGCTTTTTAAGTACCTTTATGATTTCATTATTCTTGTTTGACAATTGATTCTAATGAAAATGTGTTAATGATTTCTTTGCTCGTGTTTGATAGTTCTTTCTAATTAGATAGTGTTTAGTTATACATACTAGTGCTATTCAATGGCACTAATGTCCCTTTTGCCGGGGGCGCTGTATCCTTTTATGATACAGGTTCTTCTATAGCGAGCGGCATCAGCCAGTGATAGAAGTATTCTCTTCCCAGCAGACTTGGTGAGCCCCACTCTATCCCGTGGTTATGTCATGTATCTTTTGTTCATTTTTTCATCATGTACTTTGTATTTGAGTTATAGCCGGAGCCTTGGTACCGGCATTTCCATATTACATTAGTCTTCAGTTATGTTTAGAGGCTCCGTAGACAAGTTGTGGGTGGTGTTTGATATTGGGAATGAAATTAGAAATAATGGTATTTCTCAAATATGTTTTCCTCCATATCTATAAAATATTTCACATTTTGGATACTATTGTTGAAATGGCTAATGAAACCAAAATGGGAGTTCATCTCCTCTGTAATCATGAATTGGTTTGGATAGAATGAAACCTAATAGGCTTGCTCAGTCGGGTTTACTCGGTTGAGCGCCGGTTGCGCTCCTCGGATTTTGGGGCGTGACAAACTTGGCATCAGAGCCTAAGGTTTTATACTGTCCTAGGATGTCTCGGAGCCGTGTCTAGTAGAGTCCTTCTTATCGGTTTGTTGTCGACCACATCTATAAGTTGGAGGCTATTTGGACATTCAGGAATTTCACCCTTCTTTGATACTCCAGATCGTGTGATATAGCTCAAGATAGAGAGCTGATTTTTTCTCTAAGTCTTATTCTCAGGATTGGTACTTTTGATACCATAATTCGTGAATTTGAAACATGTAATGAGGGATTGATCCCACCATTGATTCTGAGTGGATTGCCCAAGGTCTTGTTAGGAGAATGTATCGAGCAATGGAGGGATTGGTAGAACTGGTTGCTAAGGGGAGTACCCTTGTTCCTATTAATATTACTGCACCACCATATCATGTAGTATATCAATATGTTACTAATATATGTTACAGATATGAACGGGGTGCATCAGTTAAGGCACTACCCCGCCAATCTAGAGTCACCAAGTAAGTGACCCGTTAGTACATCATTCTGAATGCCACATACTTTTTCTTATTATATACGTACACCTATATTGAGATCTTGAATAGATATGTTCTTCAAAATAATCTAAATCACAAAACATTGGATGCACCTGCTATTTGAATGAGACGTATTATTCACAAAGTCTCCTGATCACGATTCTCTTACTTATAGCCTTCAATGGAATTAAGCTCCATGATTATGTTCCTGAATTGAGTTATAACACTACTGATACTTCCCACTCGCTTTTCCTAAATTCTTAATAATGGACTATTCCTGATGAATTTCTTACATAAATGTTTTATTTAAATGGACAACATCTGCTCACTTGTGCCTATACATGCACCATCATA
This sequence comes from Nicotiana glauca, assembly GCA_026770625.1. Lineage (NCBI taxonomy): Eukaryota > Viridiplantae > Streptophyta > Magnoliopsida > Solanales > Solanaceae > Nicotiana > Nicotiana glauca. The sequence continues at coordinate 130,967 of MU664946.1, forward strand.
AAGTTTGTACATGTGGTGTCAAGTTCCATGGAAAGCATTACAGCATTTCGACCCTTCTCGAGTCACTCTTTTACTTACTGGTGTATATGGCTTATATGGTTTGAACATTCACTCTATTCTCATACGAGTATCATCATGAAAACTCCTCATTGTCTAGTAACATAAGAGCATACCTTAACACCTATCACATGAGTGCATGTCAATATAAACGATCACCATGTGCATATAGTCTCTGTGAAAATTGAGATCCTCGCATCTTCGTCATAGGAAGATCATGTATCGCTATCATGGTATAACTTTCGTGTCCACTTGGGACATCCCATAGCAAGTAGCTCACTTGGTTTCCCAGTGTTGTGTTCGCCCCATGATGTGGTCTTGTATTGCAGTTTGGAAGTTAGTATGGCATAAGCATGTCCTGGTCATAACAAATGATTATTTTCTTTTTATACCTCCACAATGTGATAATTGTGTTCCTTAGTTAGTGAATTCATTATGCTAGTTCCCAACACTTATTCGTTAACCATGATAGAACATGCCCTTCTATGTGTCACTATGACACGTCCTTTCTTAAGTCAAAATCCATAGAGAATTCATCATGAATATCTGCAAACCTTCCATGATTATTTTTCACGGTCTCATTAAGTTTGGTTGTCTTTACACCTTCGACTTCTAGAATAATTGACTATTTCATTGTCATGTGCGGGGAGTTTTGCTACCTTTGGTATTCCACCTTTCTGGGTGGGTAGGAGTGTTATTTGTCTTTCTCCTTAGAGTATCATGTTAATCATTTCAACCCCACTAACCAATACATGATTCGTCCCAATATTAAGATGTCCTAGCTATGTGGTTTCATCCGCGAAAGGTTGAGATTACATGCCTTCAGATTTTTGCACATATCATGAGCATATTGATTGGAAGACAAGTTATTATATCTTTACTTCTCTCATATAGTATCAATTATCAGGAAGGGGTAAGCTGTTGGAAGTGTGATAATTTCATAAATGCTTAACTTCTTTTCATCCTCATAGCCTTATGGCGTAGATTCCTTGTGTCAGTTAACGTTAAGAGTGTAATTCAACTTCATGTGTTTTGAAACCCATATCGCATTCAAGGTTCCAGAATACTCTCATTCTTGATAAACTGACTTTTTCTACACTCTAGGAGGCGACTGGGTCACGTACTTGAACATTCCTCCTTAATGGTTCCTATTGCCAATGTACGAGTTACCCCTACACCTTAATTGTCTAATAGTTGATGTCTTCATAATGATTGACCATATCAGCATCATTAATAGAAAGACTCGTGTCTCTTAGCATGTATCCTCATGAAATACTCTGCTTAGGGCCTAAATGGATTCCTGAATAATTCCAGCCCGATCTTGAACTCTGTCGCTCCTCATTGTATTAAGTCTATTGGGTATTTAAGGTTCAAACATGTCAAAGAGGAAGCATCCCCGTGTGATCCCATATATTCGATAGGTAATTTTATCATCAGTTTATGATATAACATCTTATAAAAATGGCAGAAAGTCATCAAAGGTTTGGCATGGGCGTTAGTATAGAGATTTAGAGTTAAGGAAGGTGAAGTGGTTATTCTCAATACTTTCCCCTAATGATGTTGTGCGAGTTGATAATGAAGGTTGTATAAGTGTAGTTCTCAGTAAGCCGTGATATGAGTATGATGTTTACCATCGTTTTTCCACATATATTATGTGTTTTAATATGTCTATGTCTAAGAAGTTAGTTGGAGACCTTTTGTGTATCATTCCGGTGGAAATTCTTGAAGGTTAAGTTAATGGATAGTTAGTTTATGTGAGGTATAAATATGTCATCCTTGTTAGACAAGTTTGGAGGTTGGGATTGTTTTTGTAAATCTATTATGGCAAAGATTGTAAGTCGAGGAAGACACGTGGGAGGCGGAAAAAGAAATGAAATTGAAATATCCCCATCTATTCGAATGAGTCTAGTAGTGATCGCGCGAATTGTTGTCTTTAAGAAATTTGAGGTAGTGTTCAGATTTGTGCAAAGGCACCCTATTTTTATCGAATTGCCTTATTTTTGTAACTTCCCAATATGTGCCAAATTTCAAATGTTGATGCTATTTGGGTAATATGCAACCCTTGTAGTAAATGAAAAATTTTGTGAAACTTATGTGGTAGGTAAATGATTAATGATAATGTAGATTGGTAATGATTAATTGAAGCGTTTTTTTACATGTTAAAGAGTATGAATATGTAGGAGTTGTTGACGTAATGAATTGTTTATCAGTTGTAGGGATAACAGAAACTGTGTAATAGTCTTGGAAATTTGTTTCGAGGGCTCCCTGACAGATAGATAGGCCTAATTACAAAGGAAACTCTGGCGAAATTTTCGGAAATTTATGGAGTTATTCAAATTCTGGGCCATTGATATATTTCATGATGTGAACAAGCTGAAGTTACATAAGGATGGCTAATGAATGAACCACGATCCTCATTCGAGGACGAATGATCCTAAGTGGGGGAGAATGTAAGGCCCCAAAATCTTTTTTTCCAGGTAATTTAAGATTTCGTCGTGCCAAGGTAGGCTAATTATTTTATTTTGTGTGAAAATGAGGATTAATGATATGATGGATATCAATTGGATATGTTAATAAGCGTATAAGTCATATTAGAAGTGAATTGGGGTCTAAGGAGAGGCCTAAGTCTAAGCCAAGTTGGAAAATTTCATATTAGACGAAAGTTGTAAATGAGTGCGCACAAGACCTCACATTGGATGATCATATATCCAATTATATAACAAAACCTATCAAATTAAAGCCCTCTGAGTCTAGTTTCCAACTCAACAAACCGTTTGTCATTTGGAGGTGTATACAAAAAGTTATGACCATTTTACTGGGCATGTGTCAGTACCGCGATCACGCTAGTAGACGCGCATATTGGAAGTATTATGCCTCCCTAGCACGTACATAGAGTGACCAGTAGCGCGATCGCGCTAGTAGAAGACCCCTAAATACCCCAAGACCGGGTCTGGAGAGTTCCCAAGTTATTTTTGGACCAAGGGCTTGCTCTCTCAAAAGGAATCCGTCCCACTCTTCATTTCTATAATCCAAGGTAAGATTTTTTAAGTATTTTGAGTTGATTACTACTCCTAAACACTTATATTAAAATTGGATTGATCTTGAAAATCCATAGATTTCCACTCATTCTTAAATTTATCAAGAACACCACAAGTGGGGATTCTTAAAATTTTATTACAAGAGGTATGTCTATCATCTGCAACTACTCTATGGTGATTATTTATGCATGATATATACATTAGAACTTAGGGTATGGTGATTGGAGGCCATAAATTTCCAATTTAAATACATGATCATGGTAGGGAATTAAAGGTGAATATTTGATGGAATTTTGTTGGTTGGTGTGAATGGTTGATCACATATGTGATGTTAGGAGTATGAATTGGTTATGAATAATGGTGGAGTGAATTATTAGTTAATGGTGATAGTTGGATGAACCAATACTATAGTCATGAGGTGTAAATATCTAGACATACAAGGTGTTTGATAGTATGCCTAAATGGCATAAGTTATGAAATTGATTACTAATATTAGACCTATTGAATGCTGTATTGCAGATTGAAGTTGCTTAAATGTATTGGATCATTGTAGTATCATTAAGTGCCGAATTTGAGGTATGTATGGCTAAAACCACGTCTTTTAGAAATCGAGCTTCATCGATGTTTGTGTGAATTTGGTAAGATTAAAGTTGAATTGTTGCATCGATTGTTATTTTAAATGAATTGTCGTTGTAACCTTATATGCGTGAAAGATATGTCTCAACATAATCAACGTGCTATCTTGATAACTTGAAAGGGGCGAAAGATATGAATTATGTTTTGAGATGCTAAGACCTTAAATTGAGATTGGAGCTGCATATATTATGCCAAACTATGTGAAATCCTTTATGTATAAAGATGTTTGAAATAAATTGAATGACTTTGGGAAATAGAGTATGGCCAATGTGCCGAGAACGTGAATTATAATTGTATCCGGTAATGCCTATGACATGAGAAAATATGAAACAGATCATGATATGTGCCTCGACTTTGCTTTCCATAAGTGACTCCAATAATAAAGTGCCTTAAAGGTTTTGTACACATTTTGTTCCATAAGTGGCCATTCGAGATAATGCTTTGCCTTATGAGTACATCCAATGTGATGCGGGTTGTTACGTATTTTGATGTTGAAATTGTATATTGTCATTATTGGAAAAGAATGATTCAAGAACAATTGGTGTAATTGCTTGCTTATGCCTTCGATGTGTGTTTTTATTGCGGCTTGGTGTATCCCCTCTATTGCTTTGGAAGAATCCATTGTGTTTATAGTTTCATTATCAATAAACTTAAGGTGTATGATTTCTGAGATATTGTATATGCCGAGGATTCATGGTTCCTTTCATGTGTACTTGACATCTTGAATTAAATGGCTTGTTATTGAAATTGGTATTGATGTGAAATGTGTGTAAATGATGTAAAATGTGGGAAAGAAGAGATTGATTTATGAAATGTGGCCTAGTGCCAAGTATGATGCGATAATTGTGGCCCAAAGTGCCTAAGAATTGATATATGTGAAATAAAGTTTGAAACGAGATGAATAATTAAAAATGAATAATGTCTTGGTAAGACGGCCTAGCCGATCGGGCTGTGATCGGACACCATGCCGCACACATGGTGGTATTGTGATGATATTGAATTCCGGAAATTGAGAATGAAATTGTGATGGAGGTATATGTCTCAAATGAGGCAACCTATCCGATTGGGTCGAGATCAGACTCCACTCATAATAGAGGTGGTATTGTAAACAAATGATGAATAGTGAGGAATGTCCCAAATTTAAGATTATGGAATATAATGTGAAAATTGTATGATTCATTTATTGCCCAACCTAAAGCTATGGGAATTATGTGAAAGTCATATGATTCTTTGATTTGATGATGGGGTGATTGTTAAAGCTTTTGAATTACCTTTATGATTTCTTTATTCTTTTTTGGTAATTCCTTCTAATGACAAGGTGTTAATGATTTATTTGCTCGTGTTTGATAGTTCTTTCTAATTAGATGTCGTTTAGTCATACATACTATTGCTATTCAATGGCACTAACGTCCCTTTTGCCGAGGGTGCTGTATCGTTTTATGATACAGGTTGTTCCACAGCGAGCAGCATCGGCCAGTGATAGCAGTATTCTCTTCCCAGCAGACTTGGTGAGCCCCACTCTATCCCGGGGTCATGTCATGTATCTTTTGTTCATTTTTTCATCATTTACTTTGTATTTGATTTATTGCCGGAGACTTATGCATTTAGAAATAAAATCCTGCTCAGGTCCTGCATATACATCACTCTAGAAATTTAGAAAATCAAAAAATAGTTGTAAACTCTATAGAAAGAAGGTGAATAGTCATTCTGACACTATTCAACGGGCCATAACTCCGGCATCCGGCGGTGGACTTTTACAAATTTGGTGTCAAAAGAAATATATTCTCTTCGTGCACAATCTCCAATTGGTTTCATCCTAAACTCTATAGCCAAACAAAACAGATCTTAAAATTTTTTTCACGATCACTGTAGCATCCAAAAATTCTCCTTAGTTTCTGCTACTTTCAATGGAGTTTTGAAGAATTTCTTGAATGTGTCATCCTCTCCCCAGCCTTTGGCTGTGGGAGAACCATCTAAAATCATCCCTCCAAATTCATATGCAACTAGTTTGATCCATAACCAAGCGGCAGGACAAGTTACAAAAACAACTTTGAAGCCAAACGAAGTAGTTCATCGAATCCCAACACTCACAATTTTAAAAATTACTCCAGTGTTCTCCAGGCGGACTCTTGACTTCACAAGTATAACAATTACACCTCTTTTCTCCGGGCGGGCTCATGACATCAAACTTTTAAAAATTACACCTTTGTTCTCCAGGCGGGCTCTTGACTTCACAACTTTAACAATTACACCTCTATTCTCCAGGCAGGCTCCTGACTACAAAACTTTAACAATTACTCCTTTACTCTCCAGGCGGGCTCCTGACTTCACAATTTTAAAAATTACACCTCTGTTCTCCAGGCGGGCTCCTGACTTTACACTTTTAACAATTACACCTCTGCTCTCCAGGCGGGATTCTGAATTCACAATTTTAACAATTACTCCTCTGTTTTCTAGGCGGGTTCCTGACTTCACAACTTTAACAATTACACTTCTGTTCTCCGGGCGGGCTCATGACTTCAAACTTTTAAAAATTACACCTCTGTTCTCTAGGCGGGCTCCTGACTTCACAACTTTAACAATTACACCACTCTTCTCCAGGCGGGCTCCTGACTTCAAAACTTTAACAATTACACCTTTGTTCTCCAGGCGGACTCCTGACTTCACAATTTTAATAATTACACCTCTGTTCTCCGGGCGGGCTCCTGACTTCACATCTTTAATAATTACACCTCTCTTCTCCAGGCTGGCTCCTGACTTTAAACTTTTAACAATTACACCTCTATTCTCCTGGCGGGCTCCTGACTTCACAATTTTAACAATTACAACGTTGTTCTCCAGGCGGGCACCTGACTTCACATTTTTTAAAAATTACACCTCTATTCTACAGGCGGGTTCCTGACTTCACTACTTTAAAAATTACATCTCTGTTCTCCAGGCGGGCTCCAGACTTCAAAAGTTTTTATAATTACACCTCTGTTCTCCAGGTGGGCTCTTGACTTCACAACTTTAACAATTACACCTCTCTTCTCCAGGCGGGGTCCTGACTTCAAAACTTTAACAATTACACCTTTGTTCTCCAGGCGGGCTCCTCACTTTAGAATTTTAACAATTACACCTCTGTTGTCCACGCGGGCTTCTAACTTCACAATTTTAACAATTACACCTCTCTTCTCCAGGCAATCTCCTGGATTCACAACTATAATAATTACACCTCTGTCCTCCAGGCGGGCTCCTGACTTCAAACTTTTAAAAATTACACCTCTGTTCTCTAGGCGGGCTCCTAACTTCACAACTTTAACAATTACACCACTCTTCTCCAAGCGGGGTCCTGACTTCAAAACTTTAATAATTGCACTTTTGTTCTCCAGGCGGACTCCTGACTTCACAATTTTAACAATTACACCTTAGTTCTCCAGGCGGGCTTCTGACTTCACAATTTTAACAATTACACCTCTGTTCTCCAGGCGGGCTCCTGACTTCACATCTTTAATAATTACACCTCTGTTCTCCAGGCTGGCTCCTGACTTCAAACTTTTAACAATTACACTTCTATTCTCCTGGCGGGCTCCTGACTTTAAAATTTTAACAATTACAACGTTGTTCTCCAGGCGGGCACCTGGCTTCACAACTTTTAAAAATTACACCTCTATTCTACAGGCGGGTTCCTGACTTCACTACTTTAAAAATTACATCTCTGTTCTCCAGGCGGGCTCCCGACTTCAAAAGTTTTTATAATTACACCTCTGTTCTCCAGGCGGGCTCTTGACTTCACAACTTTAACAATTACACCTCTCTTCTCCAGGCGGGGTCCTGACTTCAAAACTTTAACAATTACACCTTTGTTCTCCAGGCGGGCTCCTCACTTTAGAATTTTAACAATTACACCTCTGTTGTCCACGCGGGCTTCTAACTTCGCAATTTTAACAATTACACCTCTATTCTCCAGGCGGGCTCCTGGATTCACAACTTTAATAATTACACCTCTGTTCTCTAGGAGGGCTCCTGACTTCAAACTTTTATAAATTACACCTATGTTCTCCAGGCGGGCTCCTGACTTTACAATTTTGACAATTACACCTCTGCTCTCCAGGCGGGATTCTGACTTCACAATTTAAATAATTACTCCTCTGTTCTCCAGGTGGGCTCCTGACTTCTCAACTTTAACAATTACACCTTTGTTCTCCAGGCGAACTCCTGAATTCCCAATTTTAACAATTACACCTCTATTCTCCTGGCGGGCTCCTGACTTCACAATTTTAACAATTACAACGTTGTTCTCCAGGCGGGCACCTGACTTCACAACTTTTAAAAATTACACTACAGGCGGGTTCCTGACTTCACTACTTTAAAAATTACATCTCTGTTCTCCAGGCGGGCTCCCGACTTGAAAAGTTTTTATAATTACACCTCTGTTCTCCAGGCGGGCTCTTGACTTCAAAACTTTAACAATTACACCTCTCTTCTCCAGGCGGGGTCCTGACTTCAAAACTTTAACAATTACACCTTTGTTCTCCAGGCGGGCACCTCACTTTAGAATTTCAACAATTACACCTCTGTTGTCCACGCGGGGTTCTAACTTCACAATTTTAACAATTACACCTCTGTTCTCCAGGCGGGCTCCTGGATTCACAACTTTAATAATTAAACCTCTGTTCTCTAGGCAGGCTCGTGACTTCAAACTTTTATAAATTACACCTATGTTCTCCAGGCGGGCTCCTGACTTCACAACTTTCACAGTTACACCTCTATTCTCCAGGCGGGTTCCTGACTTCACTACTTTAAAAGTTACACCTCTGTTCTCCAGGTGGGCTCTTGACTTCACAACTTTAACAATTACACCTCTCTTCTCCAGGCGGGCTCCTCAATTCACAACTTTAACAATTACACCTCTCTTCTCCAGGCGGGCTCCTCAATTCACAACTTTAACAATTACACCTCTCTTCTCCAGGCGGGCTCCTCAATTCACAACTTTAACAATTACACCTCTCTTCTCCAGGCGGGCTCCTCAATTCACAACTTTAACAATTACACCTCTCTTCTCCAGGCGGGCTCCTCAATTCACAACTTTAACAATTACACCTCTCTTCTCCAGGCGGGCTCCTCAATTCACAACTTTAACAATTACACCTCTCTTCTCCAGGCGGGCTCCTCAATTCACAACTTTAACAATTACACCTCTCTTCTCCAGGCGGGCTCCTCAATTCACAACTTTAACAATTACACCTCTCTTCTCCAGGCGGGCTCCTCAATTCACAACTTTAACAATTACACCTCTCTTCTCCAGGCGGGCTCCTCAATTCACAACTTTAACAATTACACCTCTCTTCTCCAGGCGGGCTCCTCAATTCACAACTTTAACAATTACACCTCTCTTCTCCAGGCGGGCTCCTCAATTCACAACTTTAACAATTACACCTCTCTTCTCCAGGCGGGCTCCTCAATTCACAACTTTAACAATTACACCTCTCTTCTCCAGGCGGGCTCCTCAATTCACAACTTTAACAATTACACCTCTCTTCTCCAGGCGGGCTCCTCAATTCACAACTTTAACAATTACACCTCTCTTCTCCAGGCGGGCTCCTCAATTCACAACTTTAACAATTACACCTCTCTTCTCCAGGCGGGCTCCTCAATTCACAACTTTAACAATTACACCTCTCTTCTCCAGGCGGGCTCCTCAATTCACAACTTTAACAATTACACCTCTCTTCTCCAGGCGGGCTCCTCAATTCACAACTTTAACAATTACACCTCTCTTCTCCAGGCGGGCTCCTGACTTCACAACTTTCACAGTTACACCTCTATTCTCCAGGCAGGCCCCTGACTTCAAAACTTTAACAATTACACCTCTCTTCTCCAGGCGGGCTCCTTACTTCTAAATTTCAACAATTACACCGCTTTTCTCCAGGTGGGCACCTGAATTCACAACTTTTAAAAATTACACCTCTGTTCTCCAGGCGGGTTACTGACTTCACTACTTTAAAAGTTGCACCTCGGTTCTCCAGGCGGGCTCCTCAATTCACAACTTTAACAATTACACCTCTGTTCTCTAGGCGGGCTCCTGACTTCACAACTTTAACAATTACACTTCTGTTCTTCGGGCGGGCTCCTGACTTCACAAATTTAACAATAACACCACTGTTCTCCGGGAGGGCTCCTGACTTCAAACTTTTAGAAATTACAACTCTGTTCTCCAGGCGAGCTCCTGACTTCACAACTTTAAAAATTACACCTCTCTTCTCCTGCCGTGCTCCTGACATCAAAACTTTAACAATTACAAATCTCTATTCTCCAGGCGGGCTCATGACTTCACAATTTTAACAATTACACCGCTGTTCTCCAGGCGGGCACCTGACTTCACAACTTTTAAAAATTACACCTTTGTTCTCCAGACGGATTCCTGACTTCAGTACTTTAAAAATTATACCTCTGTTCTCCAGGCGGGCTCCCGACTTCAAAACTTTTTAAAATTACACCTTTTTTCCCCAGGCCGGCTCCTGACTTCACAATTTTAACACTTAGACCTCTGTTATCCAGGCGGGCTCCTGACTTCACAAACTTTAATAATTACACCTCTATTTTCGAGCGGGTTCCTGACTTCACAATTTTAACAATTACACCGCTGTTCTCCAGGCGGGCTCCCGACTTCACAACTTTTAAAAATTACACCTATGTTCTCCAGGCGGGTTCCTGACTTCATTAATTTAAAAATTACACCTTTGTTCTCTAGGCGGGCCCCTGACTTCACAACTTTAACAATTACACCACTCATCTCCCGGTGGGCTCCTGACATCAAAACTTTAACAATTATACTTCTATTCTGCGGGCGGGCTCCCGACTTCACCATTTTAACAATTACACCTCTGTTCTCCAGGCGGGCTTCTGACTTTAAATCTTTAACAATTACACCTCTATTCTCCAGGCGGGCTCCTAACTTCACAATTTTAACAATTACACTGTTATTCTCAAGGCGGGCACCTGAATTCACAACTTTTAAAAATTACACCTCTATTCTATATGCGGTTTCCTGACTTTACTACTTTAAAAATTACACCTCAGTTCTCCAGGCAGGCTTCCGAGTTCAAAACTTTTTAAAATAACACCTCTATTTTCCAGGCGGGCTCCTGACTTCACAACTTTAACAATTACACCTCTCTTCTCCAGGCGGGCTCATGACTTCACAATTTTAATAATTAGACCTCTATTGTCCAGGCGGGCTCCTGACTTCAATACTTTAACTATTACACCTCTGTTCTTCAGGCGGGCTCCTGACTTCAAACTTTTAAAAATTACACCTCTAGTCTCCAAGCGGGCTCCTGACTTCACAGCTTTAACAAATACACCTCTCTTCTCCAGGCGGGTTCCTGACTTCACAACTTTAACAATTACAAATCTCTATTCTCCAGGCGGGCTCTTGACTTCGCTATTTTAACAATTACATCGCTGTTCTCAAAGCGGGCACCTGACTTCACAACTTTTAAAAATTACAGCTCTATTGTCCAGGCGGCTTCCTGACTTCACTACATTAAAATTATACCTTTGTTCTCCAGGCGGGCTCCCAACTTCAAGACTATTTAAAATTACACCTCTGTTTCCCAGGCGGGTTCCTGACTTCACAACTTTAACAATTACACCTTTCTTCTCCAGACGGGCTCCTGACTTCAAAACATTAATAATTACACCTCTGTTCTCCAGGCGGGCTTCTGACTTTAAAACTTTAATAATTACTCCTCTGTTCTCCAGGCGGGCTCCTGACTTCAAAACATTAACAATTAGACGTGTGTTCTCCAGGCGCGCTCCAGACTTCAAACTTTTAAAAATTACACCTCTTTTCTCCAGGCGGGATCCTTACTTCAAAACTTTAACAATTACACCTGTGTTCTCCAGGAGCGCTCCTGACTTCAATCTTTTAAAAATTACACCCATGTTCTCCAGGCTGGCTCCTGAGTTCACAACTTTAACAATTACACCTCTCTTCTCCAGGCAGGCTCCTTACTTCAAAACTTTAACAATTACACCTCTGTTCTCCAGGCGGACTCCTGACTTCACAATTTTAATAATTACACCTCTGTTCTCCAGGCGGGCTTCTGACTTCACAATTTTAACAATTACACCTCTGTTCTCCAGGCGGGTTTCTGAATTCACAACTTTAATAATTACACCTCTGTACTCCAGGCGGGAACTTGACTTCAAACTTTTAACAATTACACCTCTATTCACCTGGCGGGCTCCAGACTTTGCAATTTTAATAATTACACGGCTGTTCTCCAGGCGGGCTCCTGACTTCACAACTTTTAAAAATTACACCTATATTCTCCATATGGGTTCCTGACTTCACTACTTTAAAAATTACACCGCTGTTCACTAGGCAGGCCCCTAACTTCACAACTTTAACAATTACACCTCTCTTCTCCCGGCGGGCTCCTGACTTCAAAACTTTAACAATTACACTTCTATTCTGCGGGCGGGCTCCCGACGTCACCATTTTAACAATTACACCTCTGTTCTCCAGGCGGGCTTCTTACTTCAAATCTTTAACAATTACACCTCTATTCTCCAGGCGGGCTCCTAACTTCACAATTTTAACAATTACACCGTTGTTCTCCAGGCGGGCACCTGAATTCACAACTTTTAAAAATTACACTTCTATTTTATATGCGGGTTCCTCACTTTACTACTTTAAAAATTACACCTCAGTTCTCCAGGCAGGCTCCCGACTTCAAAACTTTTTAAAATAACACCTCTATTCTCGAGGCGGGCTCCTGACTTCACAATTTTAACAATTACACCTCTCTTCTCCAGGCGGGGTCCTGACTTCAAAACTTTAACAATTACACCTTTGTTCTCCAGGCGGGCTCCTCACTTTAGAATTTTAACAATTACACCTCTATTGTCCACGCGGGATTCTAACTTCACAATTTTAACAATTACACCTCTATTCTCCAGGCGGGCTCCTTGATTCACAACTTTAATAATTACATCCTCTGTTCTCCAGGCGGGCTCCTGACCTCAAACTTTTATAAATTACACCTATATTCTCCAGGCGGGCTCCTGACTTTACAATTTTGACAATTACACCTCTGCTCTCCAGGCGGGATTCTGACTTCACAATTTAAACAATTACTCCTCTGTTCTCCAGGTGGGCTCCTGACTTTACAACTTTATTAATTACACTTCTGTTCTCCGGGCGGGCTCCTGACTTCAAACTTTAAAAATTACACCTCTGTTCTCCAGGTGGGCTCCTGACTTCACAACTTTGACAATTACACCTCTCTTCTCCAGGCGGGCTACTGACTTCAAAACTTTAACAATAACACCTTTGTTCTCCAGGCGGACTCCTGACTTCACAATTTTAACAATTACACCTTAGTTCTCCAGGCGGGCTTCTGACTTCACAATTTTAACAATTACACCTCTGCTCTCTAGGCGGGCTCCTGACTTTACATCTTTAATAATTACACCTCTGTTCTCCAGGCTGGCTCCTGACTTCAAACTTTTAACAATTACACCTCTATTCTCCTGGCGGGCTCCTGACTTCACAATTTTAACAATTACAACGTTGTTCTCCAGGCGGGCACATGACTTCACAACTTTTAAAAATTACACTACAGGCGGGTTCCTGACTTCACTACTTTAAAAATTACATCTCTGTTCTCAGGCGGGCTCCCGACTTCAAAAGTTTTTATAATTACACCTCTGTCCTCCAGGCGGGCTCTTGACTTCACAACTTTAACAATTACACCTCTCTTCTCCAGGCGGGGTCCTGACTTCAAAACTTTAACAATTACACCTTTGTTCTCCAGGCGGGCTCCTCACTTTAGAATTTTAACAATTACACCTCTGTTGTACACGCGGGCTTCTAACTTCACAATTTTAACAATTACACCTCTGTTCTCCAGGCGGGCTAATGGATTCACAACTTTAATAATTACACCTCTGTTCTCCAGGCGGGCTCATGACTTCAAACTTTTATAAATTACACCCATGTTCTCCAGGCGGGCTCCTGACTTTACAATTTTGACAATTACACCTCTGCTCTCCAGGCGGGATTCTGACTTCACAATTTAAACAATTACTCCTCTGTTCTCCAGGTGGGTTCCTGACTTCACAACTTTAACAATTACACTTCTGTTCTCCGGGCGGGCTCCTGACTTCAAACTTTAAAAAATTACACCTCTGTTCTCCAGGTGGGCTCCTGACTTCACAACTTTAACTATTACACCTCTCTTCTCCAGGCGGGCTCCTGACTTCAAAACTTTAACAATTACACCTTTGTTCTCCAGTCAGACTCCTCAATTCACAATTTTAACAATTACACCTCTGTTCTCCAGGCAGGCTTCTGACTTCAAAATTTTAACAATTACACTTCTGTTCTCCAGGCGGGCTCCTGACTTCACATCTTTAATAATTATACCTCTGTTCTCTAGAAGGGCTCCTGACTTCAAACTTTTAACAATTACACCTCTATTCTCCTGGCGGGCTTCTGACTTCAAAATTTTAACAATTACGACGTTGTTCTCCAGGCGGGCACCTGACTTCACAACTTTTAAAAATTACACCTCTATTCTACAGGCGGTTCCTAACTTCACTACTTGAAAAATTACATCTCTGTTCTCCAGGCGGGCTCCCGACTTCAAAAGTTTTCAAAATTACACCTCTGTTCTCCAGGCGGGCTCGGGACTTCACAACTTTAACAATAACACCTCTCTTCTCCAGGCGGGGTCCTGACTTCAAAACTTTAACAGTTACACCTTTGTTCTCCAGGCGGGCTCCTTACTTTAGAATTTCAACAATTACACCTCTGTTGTCCACTTGGGCTTCTGACTTCACAATTTTAACAATTACACCTCTGTTCTCCAGGCGGGCTCACAACTTTAATAATTACACCTTTGTTCACCAGGCGGGCTCCTGACTTCAAACTTTTAAAAATTACACGTATGTTCTCCAGGCGGGCTCCTAACTTTACAATTTTAACAATTACACCTCTGCTCTCCAGGCGGGATTCTGACTTTACAATTTTAACAATTACTCCTCTGTTCCCCAGGTGGGCTCCTGACTTCACAACTTTAACAATTACACCTCTATTCTCCAGGCAGGCCCCTGACTTCAAAACTTTAACAATTACACCTCTCTTCTCCAGGCGGGCTCCTAACTTCTAAATTTTAACAATTACACCGCTTTTCTCCAGGCGGGCACCTGAATTCACAACTTTTAAAAATTACACCTCTGTTCTCCAGGCGGGTTCCTGACTTCACTACTTCAAAAGTTGCACCTCGGTTCTCCAGGCGGGCTCCACAATTCAGAACTTTAACAATTACACCTCTGTTCTCTAGGCGGGCTCCTAACTTCACAACTTTAACAATTACACTTCTGTTCTTCGGGCGGGCTCCTGACTTCACAACATTAACAATTATACCACTGTTCTCCGGGAGGGCTCATGACTTCACCAATTTAAAAATTACACCTTTGTTCTCTAGGCGGGCCCCTGACTTCACAACTTTAACAATTACTCCACTCTTTTCGCGGTGGGCTCCTGACTTCAAAACTTTAACAATTATACTTCTATTCTGCGGGCGGGCTCCCGACTTCACCATTTTAACAATTACACCTCTGTTCTCCAGGCGGGCTTCTGACTTTAAATTTTTAACAATTACACCTCTATTCTCCAGGCGGGCTCCTAACTTCACAATTTTAACAATTACACTGTTGTTATCACGGCGGGCACCTGAATTCACAACTTTTAAAAATTACACCTCTATTCTGTATGCGGGTTCCTGACTTTACTACTTTAAAAATTACACCTCAGTTCTCCAGGCAGGCTTCCGACTTCAAAACTTTTTAAAATAACACCTCTATTCTCCAGGCGGGCTCCTGACTTCACAACTTTAACAATTACACCTCTCTTCTCCAGGCGGGCTCCTGACTTCACAACTTTAACAATTACACCTCTCTTCTCCAGGCGGGCTCCTGACTTCACAATTTTAATAATTAGACCTCTATTGTCCAGGCGGGCTCCTGACTTCACAACTTTAACTATTACACCTCTGTTCTTCGGGCGGGCTCCTGACTTCAAACTTTCAAAAATTACACCTCTGTTCTCCAAGCGGGCTCCTGACTTCACAGCTTTAACAAATACACCTCTCTTCTCCAGGCGGGTTCCTGACTTCACAACTTTAGCAATTACAAATCTCTATTCTCCAGGCGGGCTCTTGACTTCAAACAATTACATCGCTGTTCTCAAAGCGGGCACCTGACTTCACAACTTTTAAAAATTACAGCTCTGTTCTCCAGGCGGCTTCCTGACTTCACTACATTAAAAATTATACCTTTGTTCTCTAGGCGGGCTTCCAACTTCAAGACTATTTAAAATTACACCTCTTTTTCCCAGGCGGGCTCCTGACTTCACAACTTTAACAATTACACCTTTCTTCTCCAGACGGGCTCCTGACTTCAAAACATTAACAATTACACCTCTGTTCTCCAGGCGGGCTTCTGACTTCAAAACTTTAATAATTACACCTCTGTTCTCCAGGCGGGCTCCTGACTTCAAAACATTAACAATTACACCTCTGTTCTCCAGGCGGGCTTCTGACTTCAAAACTTTAATAATTACACCTCTGTTCTCCAGGCGGGCTCCTGACTTCAAAACATTAACAATTAGACGTGTGTTCTCCAGGCGCGCTCCTGACTTCAAACTTTTAAAAATTACACCTCTTTTCTCCAGGTGGGATCCTTACTTCAAAACTTTAACAATTACACCTGTGTTCTCCAGGCGCGCTCCTGACTTCAAACTTTTAAAAATTACACCCATGTTCTCCAGGCTGGCTCCTGAGTTCACAACTTTAACAATTACACCTCTCTTCTTCAGGCAGGCTCCTTACTTCAAAACTTTAACAATTACACCTCTGTTCTCCAGGCGGACTCCTGACTTCACAATTTTAACAATTACACCTCTATTCTCCAGGCGGGCTTCTGACTTCACAATTTTAACAATTACACCTCTGTTCTCCAGGCCGGTTCCTGAATTCACAACTTTAATAATTACACCTCTGTACTCCAGGCGGGAACTTGACTTCAAACTTTTAACAATTACACCTCTATTCACCTGGCGGGCTCCAGACTTTGCAATTTTAATAATTACACTGCTGTTCTCCAGGCGGGCTCCTGACTTCACAACTTTTAAAGATTACACCTATATTCTCCATACGGGTTCCTAACTTCACTACTTTAAAAATTACACCTCTGTTCACTAGGCAGGCCCCTAACTTCACAACTTTAACAATTACACCTCTCTTCTCCCGGTGGGCTCCTGACTTCAAAACTTTAACAATTACACTTCTACTCTGCGGGCGGGCTCCCGACTTCACCATTTTAACAATTACACCTCTGTTCTCCAGGCGGGCTTCTTACTTCAAATCTTTAACAATTACACCTCTATTCTCCAGGCGGGCTCCTAACTTCACAATTTTAACAATTTCACCATTGTTCTCCAGGCGGGCACCTGAATTCACAACTTTTAAAAATTACACCTCTATTTTATATGCGGGTTCCTGACTTTACTACTTTAAAAATTACACCTCAGTTCTCCAGGCAGGCTCCCGACTTCAAAACTTTTTAAAATAACACCTCTATTGTCCATGCGGGCTCCTGACTTCACAACTTTAACAATTACACCTCTCTTCTCCAGGCGGGGTCCTGACTTCACAACTTTAACTATTACACCTCTGTTCTCCGGGCGGGCTCCTGACTTCAAACTTTTAAAAATTACACCTCTGTTCTCCAAGCGGGCTCCTGACTTCACAACTTTTACAGTTACACCTCTCTTCTCCAAGCGGGTTCCTGACTTCAAAACTTTAACAATTACAAATCTCTATTCTCCAGGCGGGCTCATGACTTCACAAATTTAACAATTACATCGCTGTTCTCCAGGCGGGCACCTGACTTCACAACTTTTAAAAACTACAGCTCTGTTCTCCAGGCGGGTTCCTAACTTCACTAGTTTAAAAATTATACCTCTGTTCTCCAGGTGGGCTCCCAACTTCAAGACTATTTAAAATTACACCTCTGTTCCGCAGGCGGGCTCCTGACTTCACAACTTTAACAATTACACGTCTCTTCTCCAGGAGGGCTCCTGACTTCAAAACATTAACAATTACACCTCTGTTCTCCAGGCGGGCTTCTGACTTCAAAACTTTAATAATTACACCTCTGTTCTCCAGGCGGGCTCCTGACTTCAAAACATTAACAATTACACATGTGTTCTCCAGGCACGCTCCTGACTTCAAATTTTTAAAAATTACACCTCTTTTCTCAAGGTGGGATCCTTCAAAACTTTAACAATTACACCTGTGTTCTCCAGGCGGGCTCCTGACTTCAAACTTTTAAAAATTACACCCCGGTTCTCCGGGCTGGCTCCTGAGTTCACAACTTTAACAATAACACCTCTCTTCTACAGGCGGGCTCCTGACTTCAAAACTTTAACAATTACACCTATGTTCTCCAGGCGGACTCCTGACTTCACAATTTTAACAATTACACCTCTGTTCTCCAGGCGGGCTCTTGACTTCACAACTTTTAAAAATTACACCTATATTCTCCAACCAGGTTCCTGACTTCACTACTTTAAAAATTACACCTCTGTTTTCTAGGCGGGCCCCTGACTTCACAACTTTAACAATTACACCTCTCTTCTCCAGGAGGGCTCCTGACTTCAAAACTTTAACAATTACACTTCTGTTCTCCAGGCGGGCTCCTGACTTCACTACTTTAAAAATTACACCTCTGTTCTCCAGGCGGGATTCTGACTTCACAATTTTAACAATTACTCCTCTTTTCTCCAGGCGGACTCCTGACTTCACAACTTTAACAATTACACCTCTTTTCTCCGGGCGGGCTCCTAACATCAAACTTTTAAAAATTACACCTTTGTTTTCCAGGCGGGCTCCCGACTTCACAACTTTAACAATTACACCTCTATTCTCCAGGTAGGCTCCTGACTTCCAAACTTTAAAAATTACACCTCTATTCTCCAGGCGGGCTCCGGACTTCACAATTTTAACAATTACACCGCTGTTCTCCAGGCGGGCACCTAACTTCACAACTTTTAAAAATTACACTTATGTTCTCCAAGCGGACTCCTGAATTCACAATTTTAACAATTACACCTCTATTCTCCAGGCAGGCTTCTGACTTAACAATTTTAACAATAACACCTCTGTTCTCCAGGCCGGCTCCTGATTTCACAACTTTAATAATTACACCTCTGTTCTCCAGGCGGGCTCCTGACTTCAAACTTTTAACCGTTACACCTCTATTCTCCTGGCGGGCTCCTAACTTCATAATTTTAACAATTACAATGCTGTTCTCCAGGCGGGCACCTGAATTCAAAACTTTTAAAAATTACTCCTCTATTCTCCAGGCGGGTTCCTGACTTCGCTACTTTAAAAATTACACCTCTGTTCACCAGGCGGGCTCCCGACTTCAAAACTTTTTAAAAATTACACCTCTGTTCTCCAGGCGGGCTCCTAACTTATTAACTTTTAAAAATTACAACTCTTTTCTCCAAGCGAGTTCCGGACTTCACTACTTTAAAAATTATACCTCTGTTCTCTAGGCGGGCTCCCGATTTTAAGACTATTTAAAATTACACCTCTGTTCCCCAGGCGGGTTCCTGACTTCACAACTTTAACAATTACACCTCTCTTCTCCAGGCGGGCTCCTGACTTCAAAACATTAACAATTACACCTCCGTTCTCCGTGCGGGCTTCTGACTTCAAAACTTTAATAATTACACCTCTATTCTCCAGGCGGGCTCCTGACTTCGAAACATTAACAATTACAACTGTGTTCTCCTGGCGCGCTCCTGACTTCAAACTTTTAAAATTACACATCTTTTCTCCAGGCGGGATCCTTACTTCAAAACTTTAACAATTACACCTGTGTTCTCCAGGCGCGCTCCTGACTTCAAACTTTTAAAAATTGCACCCCTGTTCTCCAGGCTGGCTCCTGAGTTCACAACTTTAACAATGACACCTCTCTTCTCCAGGCGGGCTCCTGACTTCAAAACTTTAACAATTACACCTCTGTTCTCCAGGAGGACTCCTGACTTCACAATTTTAACAATTACACCTCTGTTCTCCAGGAGGGTTCCTGAATTCACAACTTTAATAATTACACCTCTGTTCTCCAGGCGGACTCTTGACTTCAAACTTTTAACAATTACACCTCTATTCACCTGGCGGGCTCCTGACTTCGCAATTTTAACAATTACACCGATGTTCTCTAGGCGGGCTCCTGACTTCACAACTTTTAAAAATTACACGTTTTTTCTCCAGGCGGGCTCCTGACTTTACAATTTTAACAATTACACCTCTGCTCTCGAGGCGGGATTCTGACTTCACAATTTTAACAATTACTCCTCTGTTCTCCAGGCGGGCTCCTGACTTTACAATTTTAACAATTACACCTCTGCTCTCGAGGCGGGATTCTGACTTCACAATTTTAACAATTACTCCTCTGTTCTCCAGGCGGGCTCCTGACTTTACAATTTTAACAATTACACCTCTGCTCTCGAGGCGGGATTCTGACTTCACAATTTTAACAATTACTCCTCTGTTCTCCAGGCGGGCTCCTGACTTTACAATTTTAACAATTACACCTCTGCTCTCGAGGCGGGATTCTGACTTCACAATTTTAACAATTACTCCTCTGTTCTCCAAGTGGGTTCCTGACTTCACTACTTTATTAATTAATCCTCTGTTCTCCAAGCGGGCTCCTAACTTCAAAACTTTTTAAAATTACACCTCTGTTCTCCAGGCGGGCTCCTCAATTCACAACTTTAACAATTACACCTCTATTCTCCGGGCGGGCTCCTAACATCAAACTTTTAAAAATTACACCTTTGTTCTCTAGGCGGGCTCCCGACTTCACAACTTTAACAATTACACCTCTATTCTCCGGGCAGGCTCCTGACTTCAAAATTTTAAGAATTACACCTCTATTCTCCAGGCGGGCTCCTGACTTCACAATTTCAACAATTACACCGCTGTTCTCCAGGAGGGCACCTGAATTCACAACTTTTAGAAATTACACCTCTGTTCTCCAGGCGGGTTACTGACTTCGCTACTTTAAAAATTACACTTCTTTTCTCCAGGCGGGCTCCCAACTTCAAATCTTTTTAAAATTACACCTCTGTTCTCCAGGCGAGCTCCTCAATTCACAACTTTAACAATTATACCTCTATTCTCTAGGCGGACTCCTGACTTCACAACTTTAACAATTACACTTCTGTTCTCCGGGCGGGCTCCTAACTTTACAACTTTAACAATTACACCTCTGTTCTCTGGGCGGGCTCCTGACTTCAAACATTTAAAAATTACACCTCTATTCTCCTGGCGGGCTCCTGACTTCACAACTTTAACAATTACACCTCTCTTCTTCAAGCGGGCTCCTGACTTCAAAACTTTAACAATTACAAATCTCTATTCTCCAGGCGGGCTCCGGACTTCATAATTTTAACAATTAGACCGCTGTTCTCCAGGTGGGCACCTGACTTCACAACTTTTAAAAATTACACCTATATTCTCCAGGCGGGTTCCTGACTTCACTACTTTAAAAATTACACATCTGTTCTCTAGGCGAGCCCCTGACTTCACAACTTTAACAATTACACCTCTCTTCTCCAGGAGGGCTCCTGACTTCAAAACTTTAACAATTACACTTCTGTTCTCCAGGCGGGCTCCTGACTTCACTACTTTAAAAATTACTCCTATGTTCTCCAGGCGGGATTCTGACTTCACAATTTTAATAATTACTCCTCTGTTCTCCAGGCGGACTCCTGACTTCACAACATTAACAATTACACCTCTTTTCTCCGGGCGGGCTCCTGACATCAAAATTTTTAAAATTACACCTTTGTTCTCCAGGCGGGCTCCTGACTTCACAACTTTAACAATTACACCTCTATTCTCCAGGCAGGCTCCTGACTTCAAAACTTTAAGAATTACACCTGTATTCTCCAGGTGGGCTCCTGACTTCACAATTTTAACAATTACACCTCTGCTCTCGAGGCGGGATTCTGACTTCACAATTTTAACAATTACTCCTCTGTTATCCAGGCGGGCTCCTGACTTCACAACTTTAACAAATACACTTCTGTTCTACAAACGGGTTCCTGACTTCACAACTTTTAAAAATTACACGTCTGTTCTCCAGGCGGGCTCATGACTATACAATTTTAACAATTACACCTCTACTCTCGAGGCGGGATTTTTGACTTCACAATTTTAACAATTACTCCTCTGTTCTCCAGGCGGGCTCCTGCAACTTTAACAAATACACTTCTGTTCTCCAAACGGGTTCCTGACTTCACTACTTTATTAATTAAAACTCTGTTCTCCAAGCGGGCTCCTAACTTCAAAACTTTTTAAAATTACACCTCTGTTCTCCTGGCGGGCTCCTCAATTCACAACTTTAACAATTACACCTCTATTCTGCAGGCGGGCTCCTGATTTCACTACTTTAACAATTACACTTCTGTTCTCCGGGCGGGCTCCTGACTTCACAACTTTAACAATTACACCTCTGCTCTCCAGGCGGTCTCCTGACTTCAAACTTTTAAAAATTACACCTCTGTTCTCTAGGCGGGCCCCTGACTTCACAACTTTAACAATTACACCTCTCTTCTCCAGGAGGGCTCCTGACTTCAAAACTTTAACAATTACACTTCTGTTCTCCAAGCGGGCTCCTGTGTTCACTACTTTAAAAATTACACCTCTGTTCTTTAGGCGGGATTCTGACTTCACAATTTTAACAAATACTCCTCTGTTCTCCAGGCGGACTCCTGACTTCACAACTTTAACAATTACACCTCTTTTCTCTTGGCGGGCTCCTGACATCAAACTTTTACAAATTACACCTTTTCTTCTCCAGGCGGGCTCCTGACTTCACAACTTTAACAATTACACCTCTATTCTCCAGGCAGGCTCCTAACTACAAAACTTTAACAATTACACCTCTATTCTCCAGGCGGGCTCCTGATTTAACAATTTTAACAATTACAACGCTGTTCTCCAGGCAGGCACCTAACTTCACAACTTTTAAAAATTACACCTCTGTTCTCTGGGCGGGATTCTGACTTCACAATTTTAACAATTACTCCTCTGTTCCCCAGGTGGACTCCTGACTTCACAACTTTATCAATTACACCTCTTTTCTCCTGGCGGGCTCCTGACATCAAACTTTTACAAATTACACCTTTTGTTCTCCAGGCGGGCTCCTGACTTCACAACTTTAACAATTACACCTCT
>MU664948.1:6834-20252 GCA_026770625.1 Nicotiana glauca
GGATTTGGATTTGGTCAAATGATCGATCGATTGATTAATTTTTTGAACCAAATTTATTTGTTAATAGTGAATATTAACGTGATATAATCCGTGTTTCTAATGGATGTTTTCCAATCCGTGTATTGTGTTGCACCAACAAGCAACAAGCTGCCTAGTGCACCTCCCACCATGGCCAAGTGTTCTTCCCACCAAGCAAGTGTTCATTCCACCATGTAAGTGTTTCCTCCATGATAGCCTAGTGCTTGTTCCACCATGGAAGGGGCGAATTTCTCTCAAATGACTGTTATAAATAGAGCATCAGTTAGAGAGAAAGAGACACACCGGAAAAAACACTCGAGATACACTCTGTATACACTAGATATACACTCAATATATACTTTGTATACACTCGATATACACTCTGTATACAATCAGTATACACTGGAAAAACAAATTGCAATCTGATATCCTCTTCAGTAAGAATTCAACATCGGCTATACATTGCATTCCTTCCTCTCAGAATTTCCATTCAACTTCTGAGTTGTCCTCCTTTATTCTGCATTGTTTTTAACTACAAACAAAGCATCCATAAGTGTGATTTGCTGCCGAACTTTGTGTTCGCTGAAACACTGGGGTTTGAAGAACCGCTATACCAGTGTGTAATTCATTCTATCCTGGGAGGAAATAATCCATAACCTTGGGTACTAGGAGTGGATTAAATTCCTTAAGGAAACACTGTGAATTCGGTGGGCTCGAATTAATTATTGCTTTATTTATATTTACGTTTTATACGCTAACATTTTTATTTTTCAGAATTGTTATTTACAAATACATTCATATGGAGATTTTCCTTCTAAACTGTGGATGGAAATCTATTTATAATGTGTACTGCAGTAAGAACACAATCACCCCAAAATCATTGAGGGGCTACAGCCTGAAACCTTAAAGCTCTTGCCACTTCTAATATATATATGTACCTTCTCTCAACAAAACCATTTTGTAGTGGACTATACATGCATGTTGCTTGGTAAACAATTCCCCGTGACTCTAGAAATTATTTCATATCTGAGTTGACAAATTCTGATCCATTATATGTTCTTATAGTTCTAACAGAACAATTAAACTGTGTATGAATCATGCAAGTTAGCCTTTTCATCAGCTAATAAGTCCATCTTTGTCATTCATATAAAACAACCAAGTAATCCTAGAGAAGTTATCAACAACTGTAAGAAAAAATATTTCATTATCATTAGTAGGCATCATATAAGACTCCCATACATCTGCATATAAAAGATGAAAGGGAGCCTAAGCTCTCCTAGTACTAATAGGAATGACAGCTTGGTTTGTCTAGCTAATGGACAAACAAGACAGTCCAGACATGCAGTCTGTGAGCTATCCTTCTTGAAATGCTGCTTGAGCTTGGCAATCCTCTTAATTGCTTCCATAGGAAGATGTCCAAGCCTTCGGTTCCAAACTCTCGAATTTATTGAGCTTTGCTTATTTTATGTTGAAGTATGTATAGTTGTGGTATTTACAGTTGGTGTAGTTGACTGTTTCTTATGAAGATAGCTCCTAAGAATGTATTGCCCATTGGCTTCACTACCAATCCTCAACACCTTGCCAGTGTAGAGGTCTTGAAATATACATATATGAGGAAAGAATCCAACCATACACTACAACTCCTTAGTAATCTTTTAAACTAATAGTAGGTTATATTTAAAATTTGGAACATGAAGCACATCACTAATTTTACAGTCCTTGAATATGTTAGTTGATTCACTATGAGTGATCTTAGCTAAATCTTTATTTGGCAGGTGAATTAAATTACTACTGCCTAAGAGACTTGGATTACTGAGTAGTTCAATCTTTGAGGTCATGTGATTGGAGGCTCCACTATCTATTATCCAAATATCCTGATTCAGAAAGGTGTTACACCTCCTTTTTACGCACCCTACCCCGGAGGGTAAATGTGAGGGAGTTTTTCCATTTAAAGTGACATTTTTCGAAGTGGGATTATGTGTTTATTTTAGAGTCGCCACTTGGAATAAATTACGGTGTCCCAAGTCACTGATTTATTTAAATCCCAAATCGAGGAAATTTTCGACTTTCCAGATGAAGTCTGCGAACCAGAATTTCTAAGTAAGGAATTCTGTTGACCCGAGGGAAGGTGTTAGGCACCCCGGATCCCGTGATTCTAGCACGGTCGCTTAAACTGCTATAAATGGCTAAATATCTGATTTTAATATATGTTATAACTTATGTGCCTTTAATTAACTTTAAACCGCTTTTATTATGTTAAGCTATACATTTAAACCTTTGAACAAAACGAGCCCAATCGCGACATGGACTCAAGCCCCTAACGAATATGCAAGTCAAACGTGTGCCTAGGTCGTTCATTTTAGCCTATGCCGAGTAGGATGGCTATCGAACCTCAGCAACATTTCAATTCATGTAAAACAAAATGTCCGTTGAAGTTATTTCCAATTACTCTACGCGAAGCGATAATGCATAATGTGATTTCAATTTTTTAACTGACGTGCTACCAACTAAACGGAAAAGCATCCGATTCAATGAACCTCTCAATAAAAAATGAACATTTATCGTCTGATTTTTTATATATCTCAGCTTCTCCTGTCAACTAGATTGAAAATATTTATTCGTGCGTGACTTATTAAACTAGGACAAATGATTAGTGAAAGGCTACAAACTAATAAGGAGACTAATTACTATGTCACAAAACTACTTCGGATGATTCATTATTGGATATGAAACTATCTACTTTGAACTCGTTGTTTTTATCTAAATGTTAATTAACACAAGCTTTGAACTATAAACCAAATCAAGCTAACACTGATGTCTACAGAGTTCACATGCTAACGAGAAAACATCAACTTAGTCTTACAATCCATGATTTGGACCAAACATAAACAGTCCAAATTATATAGATATACACCTTACAACTAACAAATGAACGCGACAAACTATCTAACTATGAACAAAACAAGAGTGATCCAGACATATGAATCCAATGAGCATTTTTTTATTTTTAACTCCAGTTCAAGTTTACACCAACATGAGTTCAGAGCTGTGTACCTAGAAATTGCAATATAAAAAAAAGAAAGAGAGTTCAGCAGCAGCTTTGCAACAGCGGGACAACAATTCAAACTGGCCAAGAAAACCAACAGCTAAATCTGGAATCCCAGGATGAAACACAACCAATCGACCAACCAGAAATTGACTTGAACTGGCTTAATTTTAACTCGGAATCCAACCCAGTAAGTATTTGAAACCAAACCAATCAATACCAGTCGAAAATAAACCCCATAAGCTTAATAAAATAGTGGTGCCTTCTCCCTTTCTATGTCTAGTATATTCAGGGTCTCTCTTCCTATTGCTCTCACTATCTATTCTCTCTCAGATTGTGTCTCTCTCTCCTGAAGGTTTTCTCTCTCAATTTCTGACTGCCCTATCTCTCTTTATCTCTTCCTTTTATACCTAAAGTTCTGACCCTTTTCCAGCCTGTTTAACACTTAGATTATTAGGAAAGGTATTTCCCCCATTCATATTCCCTAACAGCCCCTCCTAATCTCCCTTTTTAACTTCTTTTTTAGCATGGGCAACCTATTGTTTCTTCATTAACCCTTAACCATGTTACTTCTGCCCCAAACCAGCCCATCATTCCCTTTTCAACCATCCCATTTGTTTTAATTTAAGAGTATATCATTATCTTTTGACAGACCACTAGTACCAAACCATTTCAAACCTTTTAAATCCCAAAACACCTCTGAAACCCCTGTGTATTTCTATCCTGACCCCATCCCTTTAATTTGTACCAAAGCTCCTTAGCTATAACCAATTCAACTTGTCGTTAGCCCTATTTTTGTTCTTTGAAATGTCCAGTGTATCACATTTGAAGTTCTTACTTATTCGATTAAGAACTGCTGAATACTACTAATGATTGCGGATTAACATAGACAATCTTTCAAGAAAACAATCATTGACTAAATAAAAATCAAACTATATGAGCAAAGGGGACACAAGCCATTCTAAAAAAAACAATCACGGAAGTTCCCACATTGAACTATCACAAATGTAATTGCAATTAAACTAACAAACAAATTCACTTATTGATTAAAGATAACAGCTTTTAACAATGTGTCTAAGGCAAGCAATACCCGACGAATGATCAACGAAGAAGAAAAGACAATCACAGATGAAAAGATAAAGATTCGACCGAACTAAACTAAAACTTAAAGGAAATAAACAAAAAGGCATAGATAGAGGAAATACCGAAAGAAATAGGCCAAATCGAACTGTCCCGAGAAACCTTCGAATCTTTTGGCTAAAGTGGACCTTAATCTTATGTTTTCAAGGAAAACATGAGACTAAGGTCCAGTTCGGTCAAAGGTCTTCATCATTTACTGGTTCAGGATTTTTAGGAATTAAGGCTTGTTCTTAGATCTAAAATTCGCGGATCTAGGTCAACGTTAGAGGGAAACCAAGTGTGGATTTGGAACGAAGGAGTCAAGGAGGTCATGGGTGTTGGTTTGGGAAGGGTTGGTGGTGGCGCCACCACTAGGGGATATGAGGGCGGCGCTAGGGTTTATATCTTAGATTGAGGATTTGAAGTGTTCCAGGAACATTCGAAGGAAGGGAGGCTTGGATTTGGGAAGGGGAGGTTGAGGGGGTACTATGGTGTAAAGATGGGGTGGTTTGGGAGTTGCCCGCCGCCGTGAGGCGATTTCCAGTGGCGGAATATGGTGGTGTTACGTTTGGTTTCTGAGAAGAGGAAAGAGAAGAGTGAGAGAGGGGGGTTTGGGCTGAGGGGTGTGGGGTGTGGGGATTTTGGTATATTGGAATTATTGATTTAATCTGGGTCATTGGATGAATGAGATCTGACGGTCCTGATTAAGTCACTAGACAAAACGACGGCATTTCAATCCACATGGGTGCTGGAACGGATCGGGTAAATGGATCGGGCTAAAGAATGGGTAATAGGGAGATGATCTTGGCCGTTGGATCAAAGGAAGATCAATCGCTTGGATGGTGATGCTTTAAACGGCGTCGTTTGGTTGATGCTGGGGCTGAAACGGACCGTTTGATCAAGTGAGATCAACGGTTCAGATGCTGCACATCAAAACGATGTCGTTTGGGTAGTCTTGGAGATGGATCATATTGGACTGGGTAAGGGGTGGGTTTGGGCTGGTGGATTTTTGGGCCTGGTCCGATTTTTATTCTTCATTTTTTCCAACTTTTCTTTTTCTTCTTTTAATTTCTAATTCAAACAAAATTCCTAAGTAACAAATGTAAAACCAAAATTAAACACTAATAATCTTAACTTAATTTACACTAAAATCAACTTAATAAATACCCATTTAACTTTAAATAAAAATCAATAACACATAATTAAATATCAAATCACACAATTTTGACATTAAACACTCAAAAATACACAATACATTATTTTTATGATTTTCATTTTCTCGTAAAGCAACTTAATTACTCCTAGTTGTAAAAATTAAATCCTAAAAATATGAATGCAACATATTTTGTATTTTAATATTAATTTAACAAATAAACACGCACAGACAAATGCAAACAAAAAGAAAATAACACCAAAAATCCACAAAAAATCACACACAGCACAAAACTATATTATTTTGGATTTTTGGGAGTGATTCTCATATAGGGCAAAAATCACGTACTCACAGCTGCCCCTCTTTGCCCGGAAACATGAAGAGTTTTCGCGCAAATATAAATGAGCGGATACGAGCGATTTTTGCCCGTTCGAGTACCTCGTGTGAAGCATTTTTGAAAGAGTTTGATCGAGCCTTTGCTTCGGGAGGCCTCCTACATATCCCTGGCTAAAAGGGAATCAGGTCAATGTAGTTCGGGAAGTTTTGGTAGCTGGGACTACCGTGAAACTGTGGTTTTACTGTTATTGTTCTTGTTGCTGCTGCTACTGCTTACTGACCTCCTTATTACACCAAAGGAAAATCGTAGCTAAGCTAGCTATGCCTATCAAATTATGAGTTACAAGATTCCTATCTATAATTCTCTTGAAAACTTGATCTTGAGTCTTAGCTGATTTTGCCATAGACTTCGATCTGAATCTTGATGCTCTCGAGTTGTGGGTGCTTGTTTCTTTCTGCAACATTGAGTGAAACGGGATTGGCGGAGCTTGTGACTTCGATCGGATTTCAAGCAATCCGCGCCTTTGTTTGCTCCAGTATTTGAGCTCATCTTCTTTTGTTTTTTTGTTCTTTTCTTCTTTTCTTCACTCTGGATTGGGACTCACTCTGTAGGTCATCTCGATCCCTGTGCCTCGAGGTCAACCTGCTTAAGACATCAAAACAAACAAACGAACGAAATTTTTTGTCCCAGTTTTTACTAGGAAAATTTCGTGAGTTAGTTGTGACACATATCTAGACAGTCAAATCAGGATTGTGTATCCTTGTGAATGGATCCAGGTTGTGCTGGGAAATAGCTGGGTTATGCTGGAAAGGTCTGCGGGTTATGCCGGGAAATTCATCGGTTATGCCAGAAAAGGTCCACGGGTTATGCCGGGCAGGTCATCGAGTTATGCCGTAAAAGGTCCGCGGGTTATGCCGGAAAGAGTCCACGGGTTATGCCGGGAAAGTCATCGGGTTATACCGGAAAAGGTCCACGGGTTATGCCGGGAAGAGTCCACGGGTTATGCCGGGAAAGTCATCAGGTTATGCCGGAAAAGGTCCACAGGTTATGCCGGGAAGGTCATCGGGTTATGCCGGAAAAGGTCCACGGGTTATGCTGGGAAGGTCATCGGGTTATGCCGGAAAAGGTCCACGGGTTATGCCGGGAAAGTTCTGCGGGTTATGCCGTGATTTGGAAACAAAAGGCTCCTTGGATTATGCCAGGGAGATCCACGGGTTATGCCGGAAAAGGTCCGCTGGTTATGCCGGAAAAGTTCCACGGGTTATGCCGGGAAAGTCATCGGGTTATGCCGGAAAGGGTCCACGGGTTATGCCGGGAAGGTCCACAGGTTATGCCGGGAAAGTCATCGGGTTATGCCGGAAAAGGTCCACAGGTTATGCTGGGGAGGTCATTCGGTTATGCCAAAAAGGGTCCACGGGTTATGCCGGGAAGGTCGTCGGGTTATGCCGAAAAAGGTCCACGGGTTATGCCGGGAAGGTCATCGGGTTATGCCGGAAAAGGTCCACGAGTTATGACGGGAAGGTCATCGGGTTATGGCCGGGATTTGGAAAGAAAAAGCTCCTTGCTACCATGATTTGCTTTTTCTTTTGGGGTTTTCATTTTATTTTCTTCTTTCTTCAATCTTCTCTAACTTTATTCTTATTTTCTTCTTTTATTTAGCACAACGCATGAAAGAATTAGAGGAGAAACTTCCCTTTTGGTTGATTCTCTGCCCCAAAGCTATTTTGGCATTTGCACATTGTTTTTCTCTTCTAGGTTGCGTTCGTTTCTTGTATGGTCGTCTGAATTACACCTGTTTTAACTAAAGAACAATTTGTTAGTTTGAAACGGGGGTTGGTTTTGTGGCCTTGATCATCTCAATTGCTTGATCGCAGTTCCCTTTCCGTCGAGAACTTTGTTGCTTGCCGATCTTGAGAGGGGAATTCTTTCAAACTTGACAAAACTCAAACTTTTAGGTCCTCATGATGACTTGCCCGTGTGGGCTCTGGCCTTTTCACTTTATTCTATTCTTAGGACTTTTGCCTTTAACTTTCTTTCTTTCCAAGAGGTCCTTTCTTAGGAAGCACCAAACACCATGGTCAGTCAAAACATGGACTAACGCACTTGCTGAGGCTGGGCATTTTCTTCGGCTCTTGTCAGGCGGAGTCCTGTGAAACCAGTTCTACCACCTTTTCTTTTGTAACAAGTTTCGGAATTTAGGGTTAAGCCAAAAGGGATCCAAGGAAAAGCAAACAAAGGGTGAAAAAGATGAATTTAAAAAAAATAAAAATGTCCCTTTCAGGGGAAAAGAAAGACTTATCTCGGGTGCATGCTGACTTCAAATAGACATGACATGCTTCTTGGACTGGATGCCCGACCTGTACCAACTTTCGGCTTCTTATAAATCCATTGATCCGCATTTCCGAAACAGGGAACCTTGCCAGGACTTCTAGTGATGAGATATCCCCTTTTTCGGCCGATAGCGCCCTTTGCGGGTTTTCGCTAATCGACCTCTCTCATTTCTCTTCTCAACATCGCCTGATAGTGCTCTTTGCGAGTTTTCACTAAACGGACTCTCTCGTTTTTGGTTTCTCTACTCCTGTCGCCTCATGGTGCCCAAAGGTTTTTACCGATAAGACTCTCTCATTTATTTCTCTCAATTTAAAATGCATCAACTTCCATCTATGATATTTCTTAGCTCTCACGCCTTTGGCAATCGATCCGAAGGACTTGCGCTTGGTTTTTTGGGTAAAAAGAATTGTGGACGGGATTACAACTTTGGAATCATCTGGTGAGCTCAGGGTCGAACGATTATAACATCTGCCCCAATTTCAACTTCGGGGGAAAATTGGATTTTTGGTATGGTGTGACAGAACCCCAGATAGAGGTTGCCTACGTATCCTTTCGGAATCAAGTCAGAATGTAGTTCAGGCGCTCCATTTGTTTTTTTTTAATTTTCTTTTAATGGTGCTTTTGGATTCCAAAGAGGGTAACCAAAGAAATGTAACCGGCTCAAAAGGGTTCGCAAAAAGGGGTTGATAGTGTTTGGGTAGCGGGAATAAAATCCTTCATCATCTAAAATGCGCCAAGACATCACCGAAGCAACTCACACATAGTACCTTTTGACTGCGTCCGCGTTCTTAGCTGTTTCAGGATCATTTCCTTCAATATCACCCAGATATAACGCTCATCTTAGAAACACCTTCCTGATGATGTACGGACCTTTCCAATTAGGAGCAAATTTTCCTTTTGCTTCCTGGTGATGGGGAAGAATGCGCCTTAATACCAGCTGTCCTACTTCAGAATTCCTGGGTCGTACTTTCTTGTTGTAAGCACGGGCCATTCTTTGTTGGTACAACTGCCCGTGATAGACTGCAGCCATTCTCTTTTCATCAATTAAGGTCAACTGCTCTAATCGAGTCTTAACCCATTCGCTATCTTCAATCTCTGCTTCGACAATGGTCCGGAGCGAAGGAATTTTTTACCTCTGCCGGTATCACAGCTTCAGTTCCATAAACCAACAAGTATGGGGTGGCTCCTACTGATGTGCGCACCGTAGTGCGATATCCCAGTAAGGCAAAAGGCAACTGTTCATGCCACTGTCTGGAGCTCTGGATTGTCTTTCTCAAAATCTTCTTGATGTTCTTATTTGTTGCTTCAACAGCGCCGTTGGCTTTGGGCCTATAAGGAGTGGAGTTCCTATGCGTTATTTTGAATTGTTCGCATACTTCCTCCATCAGATGACTGTTCAGGTTCGCAGTATTTTCTGTGATGATGGTTGCAGGAATACCAAAACGACAGATAAGATTTGAATGTACAAAGTCCACCACGGCTTTTTTAGTGACCGATTTGAGAGTGATAGCTTCGATCCTATTTGTGAAGTAATCAATAGCAACCAATATGAATTTGTGCCCATTAGATGCTTTTGGCTCAATCGGACCAATGACGTCCATACCCCAGGCGACAAAAGGCCAAGGTGCTGACATAGGATGTAGCTCTGTTGGAGGTGCATGAATCAGATCTCCATGCACCTGACACTGATGGCATTTCCGGACGAAGCTGAAGCAATCTTTCTCCATAGTTATCCAATAATACCCGGCTCGTAGGATTTTCTTGGCCAAGACATACCCATTCATATGAGGTCCACACACTCCTGCGTGTACTTCCTGCATGATTCTTCCCACTTCCTCGGCGACAACACATCTTAACAGGTTAAGATCCGGGGTTCTTTTATACAAGATCTTACCGCTCAAAAAGAAACCACTCGCATGCCGCTTAATAGTTCTCTTTTGATCTCCAGTAGCATGTTCGGGGTATTCTTGCGTTTTCAAAAACCTCTTGACATCGTTGTACCATGGCTAGATATTTGGTCCTGCCTCGATTACATTACAGTAATCGTGTCTTTCCCTGATTTGGATTTCCAAGGGATCGATGTGGGCGTTGCCTGGATAAGGTAATATTGAAGCTAAAGTGGCAATTTCATCAGCTAGTTCGTTGTGACATCGTGGGATGTAACTAAACTCTATTGATTTAAATCGTTTGCCGAGGTCTTTCACGTGCTGCCGGTAAGGAATAAGCTTGACATCCCGAGTTTCCCATTCACCCTGGGCCTGTCGGATAATCAGATCAGAATCCCCCATAATCCACAAATCTTCCACATCTTGATCGATTGCCATGGTCATGCCTATGATGTTCATATTCAGCTGTATTGTTTGTGCAAAAGAAACGGAGCCTAGCTGTAGCCGGATAGTATTGACCAGTGGGTGAGATCAAGATTGCCCCAATTCCTACACCTTTGGCGTTTACAGCCCCATCAAAGAACATTTTCTAAGCATGAGCGTCTTCAAGGACTACTTCTATTGTGTTTACCTCCTCATCTGGAAAGTAAGTACTCAAAGGTTGGTATTCCTCATCAACCGGGTTTTCAGTCAAGTGATCAGCCAATGTCTGGGCTTTCATCGTCGTGCGAGTGATGTAGACTATGTCGAATTCAGTAAGCAAAATTTGCCACTTTGCCAATCTCCCAGTGGGCATCGGTTTCTGGAATATGTACTTCAAAGGATCCAACCTGGTTATAAGGTGAGTAGTATGAGCCTGAAGATAATGTCTCAACTTTTGAGCGACCCATGTCAAAGCACAGCACGTTCTTTCCAACAAAGTGTATTTGACTTCATAACCGGTGAACTTCTTGCTCAAGTAATAGATCGCTTGCTCTTTCTTTCCAGTTGTATCATGCTGCCCGAGGACACAGCCAAAAGAATTTTCTAAGACCGTCAGATACAAGAAAAGAGGTCTCCCCGGCTCCGACGGCTCCGATGGGACCAAAACTGGAGGATTTAAAAGATATTCTTTGATCTTGTCAAAAGCCTTTTGACACTCGGCTGTCCATTTGATTGCTGCATCTTTCTTTAATAATTTGAATATGGGCTCACATGTGGAAGTCAGTTGAGCGATGAAATGGCTGATATAGTTTAACCTACCCAATAGACTCATTACGTCCTTTTTTGTCCTTGGAAGAGGCAGGTCCCGGATGGCCTTTATCTTCGTTGGATCTAACTCGATACCTTTCCTGCTGACTATGAAACCCAGAAGTTTGCCTGATGGGACTCTGAAGGCGCATTTAGCCGGATTCAGCTTCAAGTCATACTTTCGCAGCCTTTCAAAAAATTTCCTCAAGTCTCGAACATGATCGTCCTGAGTCCTGGACTTGATGATCACGTCGTCTACATACACCTCTATCTCTTAATGCATCATGTCATGAAAAATAGCAGTCATGGCTCTCATGTATGTTTCCCCGGCGTTCTTCAAAACGAATGGCATAACCCAATAATAGTAGGTGCCCCAAGGTGTAGTGAAAGCGGCTTTTTCGGCATCTCCCTCATCCATCAACACCTAGTGATATCCCGCGTAACAATCCACGAAAGACTGTATCTCATGTTTGGCACAGTTATCAACAAGGATGTGGATGTTGGGCAAGGGGAAGTTATCTTTGGGACTTGCCCTATTCAAATCTCGGTAATCCACACACACCCGAGTTTTCCCATCTTTCTTCGGCACAGGAACTACATTAGCCAACCACGTAGTATACTGGACCACCCGAATTATCCCTGTTTTCAACTACTTTGTGACTTCTTCTTTGATTTTATCACTGATATCAGTCTTGAACTTTCTCTGTTTCTGTTGAACTGGGGGACAATCAGGGTAGATTGGCAATTTATGCACCACTAGATCAACACCTAATCCCGTCATGTCATCGTATGACCAAGCAAACACATCTTTAAACTCAAACAAGAGTTGAATTATTTCATCTCGTGTTTTCTCATCTGTGTGAATGCTTATTTTGGTCTCCCGAATTTCTTCAGAAGTTCCCAAATTAACCGACTCTTTGTCATTCAAATTCGGCTTAGGTTTATCCTCAAAGTGTTTCAGTTCTCGATTTATTTCCCTAAAAGCCTCTTCTTCATCATATTCCGATTCTTGGTTCATTATTTCACAATTAGACAGCGTGTTTAGATATGGGCATGAAGTCCGCAAGCATGTCATGTTATTTAAAGCCGCATTATTATAATTGAAAAGAAAAGATAAAAGAAAAATAGCAAAAATCAAAAAGAATAAAGAAAAATAAAATGATGAAATACTGATTTTATTCCTTGAAATTGGGAAGATAAAAGGGTTTACATTTCAAGAAATTAAAAACAGGAAACCAAAGGAAACATCCGAGTTACACCCTAGAATAACTCGTGATGCAGGAAAAGGTGGCAGGACAAGTCTACCCGGGCTCCCGCCTGACTGGGAACGGTGTAGCCTCCCAATTTTGAAGCTTAGCATTTGGCCCCATGTATAGCACCTCAGTGGTGTTTGTGCCTTCCCCCAGCTGAACCATGTGGGTTTCGTAAAGCATTTCTCTCATCGCCCCACATATTTCCTCAATCTCTTCGGCTGTAAAAGCCCCATCTTCTTCTGCTTCATCATACCTTGGGCTGACGAAGGTCTCGTACAAGTGTGACAGTGGTTGAGGTAAATCCCATCCCTCATTATTTCTCTTATTCGCCCACTCTTCATCCCATGGGGTGGGGTGGAAGCCTATCCCAAAGAATTTCTCAGTTGAAGGCAGGGTGATAGGTTCAGCTATTCCTTGTAGTGATTTTCCAAGTCCTTTTCCCAGTTTGAATCCCCGTCGGATAATTTCTTTAGCAACCGTGATTGAGGCGTTGGACAAGAAAGGTTGGGGGCAATGGCTCCCTTCTTCATATTGCTCTGCCAATACAACTTCGAAAGCCTGATAAACTATGTGCTCACTTCCCTCTCTTGCTTCGAGACATGGGATAGATGGGTCCCGATAAATAGATTGTTCGTCTTCTCCGTGGACCATAATTTCCCGATCTTCATATTTAAACTTCACCATTTGGTGGAGAGTGGAGGGTACAGCCCCTGCAGCGTGGATCCAAGGTCTTCCGAGGAGAAAGTTGTAAGATGTGTCCATATCCAACACCTGGAAAGTTACTTCGAAATCCACTGGCCCGATAGTCAATATCAGGTCTATTTCTCCGAGAGTATCCCTCTTGATGCCATCAAAACGTCTTACACAGACGTTATTGAGGCGAATCCTTTCGGTCCCAATTCCCATTCCCTGCAATGTAGAGAGCAGGCAAATGTCAACACCCGAACCCCTATCCAACATTACTCGTTTGACGTAGTAGTCTTCACATTTGACTGTCAGATGTAAGGCCTTGTTGTGGGCCGCTCCCTCCGGAGACAAATCGTTC
>MU664951.1:0-10028 GCA_026770625.1 Nicotiana glauca
AACAAACATCCCAGCTGCTACGAATCTAGAGAGAGGTGAAGCGATCACTGTAGCAAAAAATCGCCTGGGAGCTTCTGAAAATTCTAACTCGAATTCTGATCGAATTCTGGAGTTTCTAAACCGTGAAGATCGTTCCTTACATCAAGACACACACCTCCACCAAATTTCAGGCCATTCCACCGTGGAAATCTCCAGTTCCGGCAATGCTCAGAATTTCAGAGAAATCGCGCAAAACGATTCAGACCTTCAAATTGAAAAAGAAAGGTACCAAATGATGCGAAATGATGAGAAGAATGATAATCACCCATCAATTTCATATGGGTATCAAACAGCGGGGCCAATTTTACATTCTTTCAGGTCTGACAGCCTTTCTTCTCCGGCAATACGACCAAGTTTTTTCCCCAATTTCCGGCCAATTAGGGACCAGTTCTCCATCGCGATCCCATATCCACCACCAAAGGTCCTTCCAGACCAAGTTTCAACTCAATCCAACCATGGAAACCACCAACCCCACCAATCGAACAGTACTCCTCCTTGTGAGTTGGCCGGACATGATGTTCCGGGGATAATTGCAACCCACAACCAATGCCGATCTCTTCCTTTACCCTAGGTAAATGTTTCTAGCCCTTTAAATCAAATTTTACATGGCCCAATCTCCTCGAATATACAAAATTCTACCCAAGTCTACTGTTCATCGAACAGTGTTCGACCAAATGTCAACTATATTTCTGACCCTCTTTGGAGACCTGTACATGTGGGGATCCCTTCTATATCCTCAAGTGAATTCCCATACCAAGTTTCAAGTCATCACATTGAGGGAATCGATCATCACGATCATCTGTCAACTTCAGCTTCACACCAAATGGTCGGAGGCTATGGCCAGGGGATATCTGGAGTCCAAGACCAATGCCAACCTATTACTTATCATCAGGTGAGTGATTCTGAACCAGCAGAACAAATTTTACATGGACCAACTCTGTCGAATGTTGGTAAAGGACTGCCAGTGCACTGTTCATCTGAGACTGTTTGACCTATTGCCTCCTCCCAGTTGAACCCAATTTCTGAGTCCTTAATTAGTGGAAATCCCCCTCTAGGCTCCAAGGAACATATCTGTCAAAATGTTGACCAATCGATGGGCCAAGCTGAAAACTTCATACATTCTAAGTTCCCAGGTGTTTTGCCTTCAGCAAGCAAGGCCACCCAGCAGTGCCCTGTACCTCCAACACAGTCCCCAAGTGTCCCCAATCAACCTGTGACCTCCCCACAAGCCAATAACCAACCCAGAAATGCTCCTTTTAATAAAGTGAACCAACATAATTCAACTGCAAATCATACCAAACAGGGCCAGCAGCAATTATCACAACCAGCACAGTCCACCAACCCCAATACTCTTGCCAACTGCCCTATACTACCAGCACCCTCACAACTGAACTTTCCAGCCAACATCCCTAATTTAAAAATCACATCCAACTTTGATAGGCCAAACATTCCTAGGAAACACCAAAAAAACCCAGCCAAAAACACTGACCAGGCTCCAACACCCCTAACAGGACCAACAACAACCCACAATACACAGCACAGCCAATTACCAAACAGAACAAAAGTGCCAGCAAACCCACCCCCTCCCCCCCCTACTGTCACCCACTCCTATGTAACGAGACTTAGAGCTAGACATGAGGCAGAAATTCAACCACTCTCCTTCACACCTCCAAAGATCACCACTAAACAGGGCCAGCCTGCAGTGATTTTCAAAAAGGAAGACTACATGATCACTTTTGCAGATAGATGTAAATTCACCATTGTAGGAAAATTCTCCAACACAATGCCAAGAATGGACACCATCAGGAAGAGTTTCATAGCTCAAACTGAGCTTAGGGGGCCAGTCAAGATTGCCCACTTCAATGCTAGAACTGTCTACATTGACTTGGACAATGAGTATGATCATTCCACTGTATGGGGCAAGCAGCACATGTATATACAGGGGCAAATGATGAAAATGGAAGCATGGTCACCTGCCTTCAAGCCAAATGAGGACTCTCCTGTTGTCCCAGTATGGGTGGTGATCCCTGAACTTCCATGGCATTTGTATTACATGGAAATCCTCACCCCCCTGCTATCACCCATAGGCAAGGCCTTATTCCTGGACCTTGCCTCTTTCCAAAAAACCAGAGGTAGTGTTGCCAAGGTAAAGCTCCAAATTGATTTAACCAAACCAAGACCCCACCATGTCTGGCTGGGGTATGATGAGGAGCAGGATGAGAATGGAGATGGTGAATGGCTAGAGGTACAATTTGATAATGTCCCTGCATATTGCAGTCATTGCAGACACCTAGGCCATTCAGAATACCTGTGTGAGGTAAGGCTGCAGGATGAAGAAAAGAAGAAAAAGAAAGAAGAGGCAACCACTTCCAGCTCCAAAACCATACCTACCCTCAGAGAGAAACAACCTTCCACCACATCCCATAAACAGGAACAACAGGAAAACCACCAGCATGCAGGAGTAGCAAAGCAAAACCAGGGCCAAAAGAAACAGGCAGCACCTCCTCAGGACCTCCAGAAGCAGAATGAAATGTCCAAATCTGATGGACATCCACAAGTACTGAATAAAAACAACTCACCACCTGAGGTACAGGAGGATGAATGGCAAACACAAAAAAAGAAACACTTCAAAGGAAATGTCCAAAATAGGAAGCAGAATCAGGTCTACAAGCCAAAGCAACCTACAGCTCAACAACTGAATCAGGAAAGCCTCCCTCCTGATTTCTCACCAGGTATGACCTCTATCAATCCTCCAACTCAATTGGAGAGGAGTGATGATTCTGGTGTCCAGAATCCCCTGTCCCAATTCCCCCCCTAGTTCTCATGCTGTAACTGAAGTTGATGGAGGAGAGGAGTTTTGTCAGGGGAATTCCTTAGATAAACAGGAAGGGGTCCTGCAAGGGGAAGGGATTCCTCATGTTCTGCATGAGTGTGCTCAGGCACAATTGGTCACCCACAGGAATGACTATCAAACCACTACAGCACCCAGCCCTAACATTGATTTAACTAAGTCTGATTTGAGTGTTGATGAAGACTCTGAGAACTCTAACCTTGAAGAAGATCACTCTGCTGAAATCAGAACAATGCTCAAGGGCAAGGCCCAAGTTGTAGAAGACTTCTCAGTTAAGCCAAAAAATAAACTGAGTCAAAAGAAAAGGAGAGCCATGAGGAAAAGAAATAGTGGAATTACTATAAATGAACCTTCAGAACCACCAGATACAAGTCCTCCAATGCCTCCATGTACAGTTACCAAGATCCAATCTTCCCCCTCTTCCATGCCACCCACAGCTTGCAAATCCCCTGCCATTGCCAACCCACACAGTTCTCAGCCACTTCCTTCTACATTTATCCATGAGGAATGCATCCTCAACAGATACTCTCCCCATGAGGATGAATACAAACCTATCCAATCAGAAGATGAAACCTTTGAGGACCAGGAAGAGGACATAATCCTCTCAGAAGGTGATATGGAAGATGAACAATGTCAAATGCTCATTCAGGCCATTAATGGAACTGGCCAAGCTGATAGCAAAGTATCTGAATCCCACACAATGGCTCCATCACCAAGATTGACCAGAAGTAAGGCTGCCAGAAGCAGCAGTGTCCCACCAACCCACAGGGCCCCACTATCCTCCTAATGATTAGTACAATCATTTGGAATGTGAGAGGAATCAGAACCTCTGGAGCCCTTGAAAGACTCAAAATTCTGAAAAACCTTCATAATCTATCCTTTATTGCTGTCCTAGAGCCCTTTCTTGATGGCAATCACTTAGACCACTACAAAGCCCAGCTCAACATGAACCATGCAGCCTCTAACATCAATAATAAGATTTGGATTTTTTGGGAACATGACTTCTCAGGCACAATTATTCACCAAGATGAACAACAGATGACAGTAGAACTGGAACACATTGAAGCTGGAGAGCCTTTCCACGTTACTGTTGTATATGCAAAATGCAAACCAATCATGAGAAGGCCCCTGTGGGATACTCTTAGGCTTAAATCTACTATGTGCACAGCCCCATGGTGTGTGATTGGTGATTTCAATGTCATAGCATCAACTGAGGAGAAAATTGGAGGCATTCCTTACCAGATTAATAAGAGTATGGAATTCCTCAGCCTCATTGAAGATTGTGGCCTCACTGATTTGGGATTCTATGGTCATAGATATACTTGGTCGAATGGTAGAGGCCCTGGTTCTATTGTTTGGAAAAGACTAGACAGAGGTCTAGCCAATGACAAATGGTTATCAGCATTCCCTGCAACCACTATCTCTCACCTGTCAGCTTCAGGCTCAGATCACTCCCCACTCCACATGGAAATGCATGTGAGAGCTGACAATGCCAAGAAATATTTTAAGTTCCTTAACTGCTGGACTGAGAATAAATCATTCCTTCCCCTAGTTCAACAAGTCTGGAATACACCTGTCCAAGGAAATCCTATGAGGAAGTTTCACCTGAAAATGAAGGCTCT
The DNA here is from genome assembly GCA_026770625.1 of Nicotiana glauca. Lineage (NCBI taxonomy): Eukaryota > Viridiplantae > Streptophyta > Magnoliopsida > Solanales > Solanaceae > Nicotiana > Nicotiana glauca. Next base: position 4,513 of record MU664951.1, read on the forward strand.
CAGTTCAGCTCTTAGCACTTGGTCTAAGCAGGAATATGGTGACATCTTTAAAAAAACAAAAGAATTTGAAGATAACTTGAAGAGAGCTGAAGAATCCTGGGCTCAATCCAACAGCCCTGCTGATAGATCCCACCTGCAAGAAATCAATGCTCAGTACATTAAGCACCTAAAAGTGGAAGAATCAATCCTCAAGCAAAAAACCAAACTTCAATGGTTTAAGGATGGGGATGCCAATTCTAGATACTTCCATAGTCTCATTAGAGGGAGGAGAAGGAAGTTATTTATCCATAAAATCAAAGATGATGAGGGCCAATGGATACAAGGAGATGAAAACATTGGCCAAGCTGCATGTGATCATTTCCAAGATCTTTTCACTGACCCAGGGGGTATTATTAGAGAAGACCTCCTCTCTTACATACCAACACTGGTCACTCCTGATGACAATGCTCTTCTGGCTAAACAGCCTTCAATAGAAGAACTCAAAGATGTGGTCTTTTCAATGAACTCTACCAGTGCTGCAGGACCTGATGGGTACAATGGTAGGTTTTTCCAGCACTGCTGGGCAATCATCCAGCAGGATCTCCTTCAGGTGGTACTTTCTTTCTTCAATGGTAGCACAATGCCAAGACACATGACCCAAGCATGCCTTGTGCTCCTCCCCAAGGTTGAGTTCCCCAATTCTCTGAGTGAATTCAGACCCATAAGCCTGAGTAACTTCCTCAATAAAATCATCTCCAAGCTCCTATGCTCCAGAATTGCCCCTATCCTCCCTAAAATTATCTCTGCAAATCAGTCAGGCTTTGTGAAAGGGAGGAGCATAACTGAAAACATCATGCTGGCACAGGAAATTGTCCAGGGCATCAAAAAACCCAACATTGGAGCAAATGTGGTGGTCAAGCTTGACATGGCAAAAGCTTATGACAGAGTGTCCTGGGCCTACACTTGTATTGTCATGAGGAGACTAGGCTTCTGTGAACTCATTATTGATATGATCTGGAGGACATTATCCAATAACTGGTATTCTGTGATTATCAATGGGGCTAGATGTGGCTTCTTTCACTCCACTAGAGGACTCAAACAGGGTGATCCTCTAGCACCATCTTTATTTATTATGGGGGCTGAGCTACTTTCCAGAATGCTCAACAATCTTACCCATGACCAGTTCTTCAATGGGTTCTATATGGAAAAAAGAGGTCCACAGGTGAATCATCTCAGCTTTGCAGATGATGTGATTATCTTCACATCTGGAACCAAATCATCCCTCCAAAAAATCATGAAGATTTTGGGTGATTATGAATCTACTTCTGGTCAACTCATTAACAGGAACAAGAGTCACTTCATGACCTCTCCTTGTGCCTTTCCTTGCACCACTAGGAGAATCCAACAGGTCACTGGCTTCACCAAAAAGGACTCCCCCTTAACTTACCTAGGATGTCCTTTATACACAGGAAGAAAAAGGATCATTCACTTCAATGGGATTCTCTCCAAGGTGGTGGGTAGAATTAGGGGTTGGCATGGTAGGCTTCTTACCTATGGTGGCAGAATTACCCTCATTAAGCATGTCCTGCAATCCATCCCCATTCACCTGCTCTCAGCAATGTCACCTCCCAAAACTGTCCTAAGGCAAATTGAGAAGTTATCAGCCAACTTCTTCTGGGGCATGGACAAAGAAAGAAATAGATATCATTGGGCTTCATGGCACAGATTATCTAACACACAGGATGAAGGGGGTATAGGCATTAGGGCAATTGAGGATGTTTGCAAATCAATGGAATTCAAGCAGTGGTGGAACTTCAGATCCAAGCAATCCCTGTGGGGTGATTTTTTGAAAGCCAAATACTGTCAAAGATCTCACCCTGTTTCCAAAAAATGGGACTCTGGCCAGTCCCAAGCCTGGAAAAAGATGATGACAAACAAGAAAGAAGCTGAGTATCACATTCAATGGAGGCTACAGTCAGGCAGTGCTAGCTTTTGGTGGGACAATTGGCTTGGCATTGGCAACCTTGCAAGCTTCAGGGAAGATACATCCAGACCTGGGAATGTCAAGGTGTCTCATTTCTGGAACTCAGGCCAATGGGACCTTCAGAAAATAACCACAACTGCTCCCACATCCATGATCTCTCATATTCTCCACACCCACATCTATTACAATCCTCAAGCACAAGATACTCCCATTTGGAAGCCCACAACAACAGGTAAATTCACCTGTGCTACTGCCTGGGAAGTGATAAGGGCCAAGAAACAAATCATGCTCACCAACAAATGCATTTGGCACAAAAGAATTCCTTTCAAATGGTCCTTCAACCTTTGGAGAGCTCTCAGAAACAAGCTTCCAACAGATGAAAGGGTGGCCAGATTTGGTCCACCTACTGTCACCAGATGTGTATGCTGCATCAAACCCCAGGCAGAAGATATCCATCACATATTCACCTCAGGGCATTTTGCCAAAGCCATCTGGAAACACTTCTCAGGACCAGTTGGTATCTCCCCACAGCACATGCACCTGAGCCAAACCTTGACATCATGGTGGATGGTTAAAAGAACTAACATAGTCCAAAAAATGATCCTTGATACCCTTCCTGTTACCATCACATGGAACCTCTGGAAAAACAGATGCAGTGCTAAGTATGGTTCAAAAACTTCTTCTCTATCTAGAACCATCTTCTCCATTAATTCTGATATCCAACTCCTCCTGAAAAGCACCTATGATGATATACAGTGGCCCTTCAACTGGAATGAACTCTACCCCTCCATTGAAATGATCAAGCAACTTCCCAAAGTACAACAGGTACTATGGAAAAAACCTGCAACTGGCTTTGTGAAGATTAATAGTGATGGCAGTGCATTATCAAACCCAGGGCAGATTGGGGCAGGGGTAATCATCAGAGATCACAAGGGACAATTCATCCATGCCATCACAGCACCCCTTGGCATTGGTACCAACAATCAGGCTGAAGTTGAGGCTGCACACTTGGGAATCCAATGGTGTATAACAAATGGATACACCAACGTACACCTGGAAGCAGACTCAGCTCTTCTAATTCTATGGCTAACCACTGAAACAATCCCACCCTGGACCATCCACATGCAGATTCAGGAGACCAAAAGAGCATGCCAGCAGTGTGATGCCATCACTTACAGTCACATATATAGGGAAGGAAATTACCCTGCTGATTCTTTGTCAAAGCTGAGTCATGAGGTACCTGATACCATCCATTACAACACTCCTAATGAGCTCCCAAAACACATTAAGGGTCAGATACACTTGGACCAAATGGATACACCTGCTTTCAGACACAAAATAACAACCAAAATTCAACTACCACCCCACCTGAAACCCACATCATCTAATGGTTATGGTTGAAGATCTTCAGCTAAGGGTAACTGGTCAAACACCTTCAAGACCACAGAAGTGCAACAGGACAACATCACCAGCAATAAACTCTGGCAGCACTGGAATAAAAAGGCCTTCTTATCTAACATTGTTTGCTGTTTTGCAGGTCCTTCACCCTGTTTGCTTACCTAATCCCATGTTAAATCCCCAGAGTGTGGTATCAACCCTTGGGTTCAATCTCCTGGGATATCAACAGAGATTAGCTGTAAACTACAGGGAGAAGACAAACCATTACAACATAGGAAAACACAATACCAAGTACAGCCATCTAACTGAAGCACAGCCAAGTAAAACACCTGCAAGCCACAATTGTACAAAGTGCTACTGCATCAGAAACAATTACAGATACCCATGCCATGTAACCCCACAACCAACACCTCACTTACCCACTAAAACACAACACAATCAATGCCCAATACAGTGTACCCTCTCAGAAATAGACACTTGCACCCCCTGCATGTCTGGATGTGTTCCTCAAATAAACATAATACCAGCTATACTGCAATCTTTAGGGCTCATTCATGCAACACTACCCCCAGTCTCAGCTCCAGCAACATCAATCTGGAGATTGAGCTCCCTCTTTCTAACTTGTTTGTTGAATTTTGCAGGGACTCAGGATCATATGGCACAGTTTAAGCCCCTGCAGTTAGTGGTATCAGCTTCCTGGAAGCTCAGCCTACTGCAAGCTCATAAACTTGACCTCTTCCCCTACCACAAAAACAATAAAACACCTATCCATCTCACCTCTGAAAGAGCTAGAACTCAGAGAATAGCCAAGCAACAGCAACCACAGATTCTATGCTCCAGGCCACCCCCAAATGCCATCACCACTCCTTTGCATCACATTTTCATGAGCATCTACAAACCTGACTGTAGCCTCAAGAACCTACAGTCAGGAGGTAGAACAGGGAAAATCAACTGCTCCCCTTTCCCCAGTTTCACCTCCAGTATACACAAGAACCTGGAGTGTGACCCCCCATTTTCTGATTTGGTTTATTATTTTGCAGGTACATTGGATCAATTGAAGCATTCTCAGGCAGTGGTATTAGCATCCTTGATGCTCATTCTACAGAGAATGTATCAATTGATCCACCTCTCTCAAGGGACTCACAACCTTCAAAAGGACAGCACTTGGAATCCACTCCATCAACATCACTCAAGACACTTCAAACTACTACAACCTTGGACAGTGCCTGCTGATTCTCATATGATACCCATACATGTCCAAGAAACAACACTTCTGCCACAAACACTCAAGAAAAGAAAGTCACACTCATGCTCACTCTCTCCTGTCAATTGCTCCCAGCAGCCTCAACACTTGGCATCTATGATTGAAGATAGATTTCTCAATTCTTTTGTTAATCATTCACAGGACTTCCTACATCTATCTAGATGTAGAGGATGGTGCACTAGGGATGTTCCCCACAAACCATCTCTTTTTGTAAACATAGGGAAATTTAAATGTATAGTTTTCCTAGGTTTCTCACAACATGTTTTTGTTTACCAAGTTGCCTTTAGCTTAGGCAATTGGATCACTAGATTAGTTGTAATTTACCATAGATCTCAAATGCATTTGGTTCATTTGTTGATACGCAAATGCATTTGCTCATGTATTTTACCTTTGGAGGTCAGGTTTATGTCCCCCTCCTTTGATGTACTATACTTTTTAATATATGAAAATTAACCCTAGGCACAATGCCTAGTGGCTTCTTTAAAAAAAAAAAAACCCTAAACCCTAAACCCTAAAGATAATGTGGTGTATTATTTGGAAGTGTGGAAGTATTATTTGGGACATGCAGGTATTGCAGCAGAAGGGATCACATTACATCAAGCCATCATAAAATGCTGGACTGCAGAAGTGATTCCAAGGCTGAAACCAATTATGCAGGCCTTGCCATCAGTTATAATTTGGGAATTATGGAAGAGAAGGAACTGCTACAAGTATGGGGAAGCAGTCACCATTAACAGAGTGGTGTATCAGATATCCACCACATTACAGTCACTCATCAAGTTAAGGAAACCAGGAATTCAACATGTACCTCACAGGTGGCCTGACATGATCAAGATGATGGAGCAATATACTCCTAAAATAAAATACACTAAGGTGCTGTGGGAATATCCT
>MU664952.1:7053-34638 GCA_026770625.1 Nicotiana glauca
TGTGGGATTCGACTCCGGACTTGTAAACCGGATTATATTTGCAACGACCGCATTGTCCTTTTTATAAGGCATAGTTGGGCGTGATCAAATTTTGCAAAATTTGATCACGCCCAACTATGCCTTATAAAAAGGACAATGCGGTCGTTGCAAATATAATCCGGTTTACAAGTCCGGAGTCGAATCCCACAAAGAATTAACCTATTAATTACCTTTGTTAGAATCACTAAATTCTTTATAATCAACTTGTCCAAACGTTGTAAACAATGGTTGAGGATATTTCTACTAACTAAGATTGAAAATAAATAAATAAATAAACAGCTATAAAATAAATATGCTTGGGTTGTAAATAATAATGAGAAGGTTCTATGGTAGTAATTTCCCATATTGATGGAATCCCTTCCGGTTATGTTTCATATAGATTCACCAAAATATCTCTATCAATCATAAGTACTATTTTTACCGTAAATCTCTCCCGAGTAATCGCGATAATTTACTAGAGGCACTCTTCCGAGATACGCTAGCTGACTTTGTTTATTACAGCTCACTTTAGATTACACCCAAGGCTTCGTTATCCCTAATCCCACCTTTAAACCCGCAATTATAGATCCCTCTTATATTTTGGGAGTGGTGTTGTTCAAAAATTACCTAAATATGCACTATCTCCCGAGTTATGCACACTAAATAGGCACAACTAATTGAGGATCCTGTCAATTAACTACAATAAATACATAGTTGAACAAATAGAGATTAACTGCCAAACTATATTAACATAATCAAGAAGTTCATCATTCAATAGGTTCCATCAAAACCTTAGACTAAAGTATTTTACTACTCATAACAACGTAAAGATAAACTACGAAAATATTCATCATGGAAAATTGTAAGAAAAAGAAGAAATAAAGAACTATGATACTTTTGGGTGATCTCTCATACTTGTGTTTCTTACCAAAGTACTCTCCAAAACAAATCTGCCCTAATATGGCCGAATTCCTACTTTTTATAAGGGTTTTACACCAAATTTTCCCGACTTGACACTTTAGTCCCTGGCTTTTTCACGTTCTGTCGCGGTCCCACCGCGGTTATGCCAGGACCGCGGCGAAAGAGGTCCTCTAAATCTGTAGTTCTGCTCTGCCGCGGTCCTACCGTAGTTACGGTCTGACCGTGGTAGGCCAAGTTCAGCTCTGCTTTTGTCTTTTCACTTGGTGCATTTTGTGGGCATTGTTTGATTGGCCTCCTTTTCTCCGTAATTGATCCAAAACTTGATCCATCGACTTCTTTCATTGGATCTAGCCTGCAAAGTATGAAAAGCACTAATCAGAGCATTTGGTTATCACTTTTTACCACAAAGCTATACAAAAATGTGATTCTTTAGGGTCCAATTATAGTCTAATTCCCCTATTATCAACACCCCACATTTAAATCTTTGCTCGTCTTCGAGCAAGTTGAACCACACTTCAAGGCCTATTCGTTCGATGCATTACCCTTTTTTATGTCACACCTGCTATTATGACAGAATAACCTAAGCAGTGCAACAACCACACCTCAGATGAAGACTCTAATGCCATTCCACACTCATGCTTACTCTATATACTCTAACAGAAGTGAAGACTTGCTTTTTCTTCTTGAGTTAAATGCCCTCACATCACATTTTTTAGAGAAGTTCCACATACATGAAATCAAACAACAAGGAACTGTAGAATAAACGAATTCACTCACTCTCAGCAAAGAACATTCATATGCCATAAGCTTGCCCTTAGTGTAATATTCTACTAATCGAATTATTCAGTCTAAGATCAATAGGGTTTCATTTGGTTGTAATGTAGGCTACGGGACAGGTATGATGCATTTATATATAAGAGTTACTACACCTCCTAAGCACTTTAATACATACATTTTCTCAATTAAACCTCATCCTTATGTCACCCCAAAATTCCACCTTCAAGTCAATATAACTACCCTATTCTTCTTTAAGCACACTTGCATCAAGAGCCACCACTTATCTAGGAGTTTTTATGTTTAAATTTTTTTTTCAATTCAAGTGGCTCTTCCTTTTTCAAAACAGTGCACCTTTCTCCTTATTCAACTAGTTCCACTCGAAAGCCAAACCGACCACCCCACACTTTAACTTTTACAAGGTTCATAACAATTCAAGTGATCATGAAAGGTGAAAAGATTCAAATAGATGGTTAATTCAAATAAATGGGTAAGGCTTGTAATGTGGTTGCCAAAGAGAAAGGATTATAGGCTTAAAGGGGTAAACTATGGTAATATGTACAGGTGAATTCATGATTATATAGGCTACACAAAGAAATGCCTAAATCATCTCTAAGACCAAACAATTACTATTTCGTTTTGCACAAATACGGGGCAAGTTCTAGGTATCACATGCAAGCACAAAATACGTGTATAACCTCACACACACTTGGCATGTAACTCATTCCGAAAATTAGTTTGTTACACATTCACGTGAGCATTCAAGTAAGACAAGGTGTGCAAAATTAAGGCACAAGATTAAGAGTCTACACGTGAGCCTAGACGTCGCACTCTCAAGTTTGTTTTAAGTATTTACAGGTATGTACACCACGGGATGCATTCTTGACCAACCCTTCTTAGCCCAAAAGAGTCCTAAGGGTCCTAAAATCTATTAAAGAAAAATCTACCTAACCCCGTTTTAGAAAAACCCTTGGAAAATAATCGCGGTCAAAAGAAAAACCAAAGGGGAATTACTACACTACCTAAAAAGAAAATTAAAAAAAAAATTGGCTTTTTGATTAGACTACTTCCCTCAAGAATACTGTCTAGGTGGTCCATCATCAGGAAGAGTCTCCTAACTTTTCTAGGTTTTTTTTTAATCCGACCTTGACCCTCAAGAAACCCGTCGACAAGTGTCCGTCGTTGGGTCAAGTCGATGACATCTAAGCTACATATACAACAACACATATATACACAAATCATATATACGCATACCCAAGTCTCCCACCCCATACACAAAGAGTATGGCATGTCCTCATGTCATAAAACAATTAAAGAGCAGAAGGGTGAGAGAACTTCCCTGGTCATCAGTAGGAGTAAGAGACGGTGTTGGGATCCACGTGACAGGCCCTCCCTAAAGCACGGAACCAAGCCATCACCCGGCTCTCAGACCTGGCCTGCCGTCTAGACATGGCATCCAAACGAACATGCAGGCTATCTACCGAGGAGCGAAGTTCTGCCACGTCTTCCTCCACAGAAGGAAAAAAGGGTCGGCTGGAGTATGATCTATAGAACTCCGCCCCAGTTCAAGGTTGCCGTGAGGATCCAGCTGCATCATAAGACCTCCTGGGTGGTGCTATGGGTGCTGGGGTGTCATCATTGTCATCCAGGTCAATGTGTGTAGGTGCATCTCTGCCCACTTTGATCTTTGACGCTCTAAAAGCTATTTTTGGGGGTAAAGTACCATCCGTAGGACTGACTGGGACATCAACCAGCAAACATAAACTCGTCACAAGTGAGGGGAAGTAAAACCCCTTAGTCATCAGAGGTGATCGAAGGATCATTTCATCTCTAATGATTTTAGCAACATCAACGTCCTTCCTTGTCACGAAGCACCAAACCAATAAAGCTCGTAAGCTGTTCACATCTGTTGTGTTGCCCGTGGGCAATAACCTACTGCAAATCATGGTGAACCATCACTTAGCTTCCCATGTGAACGACTTGGAATACAGAGTCATTTTTTCTTGTATCTAAACTGGCCGTTCCCCTGAGCATATGGACTCAATCAGAGTGTCCCAATCGACCCCTGGAGAATTGTGGTAATAATCATTGTCGCCAGTGAACGAAGGCAGCTGCAGGACCTGGCAAATTTTCTATACTGAGGCGTCTACCAATTTGCCCCGCATAACCACAGAACGACACATATGTTCCAGGCAGTTCGCATAGAACTCCTGGACTATCATTAGGTTTGTCGTTTCAGGTTCATCGAACAAGTACTCCATCCCCCTCCGACGGATTTACTCGTACATGTCCGATTTTTGGACACGGAGGGCGGCCCTATTAATACCAATCTCCAGGAAAAACCTTTTTGTGGTTTTCGCATGAAACCTGTCCTGGGCCTCCTCAGACGTGAACCGGGTGGCATCATAAGTCGGCACGTCGGAAGTGCTTTTCGAGTTCCTTCGCTTCTTTTCGGCCATAGTACCTGCAACCACTTCATCATAACAATCAGGGGCAGCCAAACATGTGCCAGTCGGATGGATACTCAGACTTTGCCACCCGCTGGCACCAAATAATTACCCAAAGTGGACAACATCCATTATTGTCCCCACACCTCTTATCAATGATACAATTCTGCCCTATAAAACCCCACACAAGCTTCCAACAATAAATACAGTTAAATGCTACTACCACCCACCCCAAACACAAATTATCAACTATAAATACACCCCGCACCTACACAAATCAACCCCAAACACCAATTATAACACCAAACTTGGAGTCTAAAACCTCATTGCAACCAAAATCAAGGATTATATACAATAATTACTACATAATGCAAAATACATACACCACAAGGAAAAGTAGAAAAACTTACTTGACGATTACCGCAGAGTCTTGAGAAAGAAAAAAAAATGGGGGGTTGTGGGGGTGGGGCATTTTTGGGGGGAGGGGGGTTTGTGGATGGGTAGGGTTTGGATGGAGAAGGGGGTAAGAAGAAGGAGTAATGGGGGTTTTAGGTTATGGGAAGAAGAAAATAGGAGAGAGAGTGGGTTTTGGGGAGAAGAAGAAGAAGGAGAATGGAGAAGAAAAGGGTTTGGGAAGAAGAAGAAGAAGAAGAAGAAGAAATTTGGAGAAGAAGATGAGAGAAGATAGAGAAGAGATGAGAGAGTATGAGAGAAAATGGGGGGTTGTCGGTTGGTAAGAGTTGGGGTGTGGGTAGTTTAGGGTAATTAAAGGGGGGGGGGAAGAAAATAAAAAAATTAATTTTTTTCAGCAAAACGTACCTGCGCCTGGCCCGACCTGCCGCGGTCGTACAGTGGTTACGCCGCGACTGCGGTGGACCAACTTCAGAGAGGGTCCCTGACCGAGGTCTCATCGCGGTTACGCCGCGACCGTGGTGAACCAACTTCAGAGAGGGTCCTTCACCGCGGTCCCACTGCGGTTACGCCGTGACCGCGGTGGACCTGTTCCTGGATGCCAATTTCGAGGTTCTTTTCATTATTTTGCCCCTTATGCACTATTTTGACCTCTTTTAATGCCTAACTTACCCAAGTTATGCATAGGCTCGTGATGCAAAGTCCTCCGTACTAACCTGCATATATACAACATGTTAGAAATTCTACTATCGTGGGTTGCCTCCCATGAAGCGCCTGATTTAATGTCGCAGCATGATGCAGCACGAGCGCAAGATTCGCTCAACCTCTCTCTATTTTTTTATATAATATTACAGACTACACTTTCAACACATTCGTGGGTTGCCTCCCACGCAGTGCCTGATTTAACTTCGCGGCACGACGTATGTGAGCGCATTTAAGGCTCGCTCGACCTCTGAGGTTCAGTCAGGTAGATCTCAGACCCTTCCTTTGGTTCGTTTATGCCCACATATAGTTTTAATCTCTGCCCATTGACTCTAAATGTACTAGAGTCTTTCTCAGTGGCGACCTCTACAGCACCTGAAGGGAATACTTCAACCACTCGAAACGGTCCAGACCATCTTGACTTAAGCTTACCATGGAATAACCGCAATCATAAGTTATAGAGCAATACCATGTCCCCGGGTTTGAAATGTCGCTCAACAATGTTCTGGTTGTATAACCTCTTCATTCTTTCCTTGTACAATCTTGTGCTCTCAAAAGCAAGATGTCTGAACTCGTTAAGCTCATGCAACTTAGTGATTCTAGTTGTGCTTGTAGCTTCAATATCTAAGTTCAACTGCTTTAATGCCTACCACGCTTTATGTTCAAGTTCCACTGGTAGGTGACAGGCCTTTCCAAACATCAACTTATATGGTGACATACCAATTGGTGTTTTAAACATAGTCCTGTAGGCCCAGAGTGCATCATCTAGCTTTCTCGCCCAATCAGTTCTTGTGGCGTTCACAGTCTTGGTTAACACACTCTTTATCTCTCTGTTAGACACTTCAACCTGCCCACTAGTTTGCGGGTGATACAGAGTAGCCACCTTGTAGTGTACGTCATACTTTGCAAGCAACTTTTCGAAGGCTCTATTACAGAAGTGAGTGCCCCCGTCACTGATAATCGCTCGTGGTGTCCCAAATCGGGTGAATATGTTCTTTTTCATAAATCCCACCACTACTCTTGCATCATTAGTGGGTATCGCAGTAGCTTATACCCATTTGGACACGTAGTCCACAACAACAAGTATATATTTATTGCCAAAGGAGCTGACGAAGGGACCCATGAAGTCAATCCCCCAAACATCAAACACTTTCACTTCTTGAATCGGGTTCATGGGCATCTCGTGGCGACGGGAAATGTTCCCAATCCGCTGACATTCATTGTAGCCCTTCACCCATAGGTGCGCGTCTCTAAACACTGTTGGCCAAAAGAATCCGGCCTCAAGCACTTTCACAGTTGTCCTGATCCCTCCAAAATGTCCTCCATATGCTGATGCGTGACAAGCCTGCAAAATAGAATATTGTTCTATCTCGGGGACATACCTCCAGATCCTATTGTCAACACATATTCTAAACAGATAAGGCTCGTCCCAGTAATACATGTGGCTATCACGATAATTTTTTTTTCTTTGGACAGATGAAAGGTCGTGAGGAACTATACTACTGGCCAGGTAATTAGCAAAGTCTGCATACCATGGCGCTTCCTCAAGATTAGTAGCGAGAAGTTGCTCGTCTGGAAAGGTTTCCAGGATCTTTTCGACCTCGATTGATTTTTTAGCTCCTTCAAGTCGTGATAGATGATCAGCGACATGATTTTCTGTGCCCTTACGGACACGAATTTCGAGGTCGAATTCTTGCAATAGCAGCACCCAACGAATCAGGCACGACTTAGACTCTTTCTTTTTAATTAAGTACCTGAGATCTGCGTGATCAATATATACAATTACCTTAGAACCAATCAGATATGATCGGAACTTGTCGAAAGCAAACACCACGACCAACATCTCCTTCTTAGTCATAGTGTAATTCAGCTTGGCTCCACTCAGTGTTCTACTAGCATAGTATATTGGATGCATCAGCTTGTCTTTCCGCTGTCCCAGCACTGCCCCCACTGCGTAGTCACTAGCATCACACATGAGTTCGAACGGTTGCTCCTGGTCAGGGGCAACTATGATAGGTGTTGTGACTAGCCTCTTTTTCAACTCCTCAAATGCTACCCTGCAATCATCAGAAAACAAGAAAGGGTGATCTTTTTCTAACAACTTACAAATAGGGTTGGCGATCTTTGAGAAATCTTTTATGAATCGCCGATAGAACCCGGCATGCCCGAGGAAGCTTCTGATTGCTTTGATTGAAGTTGGAGGGGGTAGCTTTGCTATCACATCTACCTTAGCACGATCCACCTCAATTCCTTTTCTTGACACCTGGTGTCCCAAGACTATGCCCTCTTGTACCATAAAATGGCACTTCTCCCAATTCAGAACCAGGTTAGTCTCGATACACCGCTTCAGTACACGAGTCAGATTTATTAGACACTCATCAAATAAGTTCCNGGTCAGATTTATCAGGCACTCATCAAATGAGTTTCCCACCACTGAGAAGTCATCCATGAACACCTCCATTATATCCTATACTATGTCAGTGAATATGGCCATCATGCACCGTTGGAATGTGGCGGTCGCATTATATAGGCCAAAGGGCATCCTCCGAAAGGCATAAATGCCATACAGGCAAGTGAAAGAGGTCTTCTCTCTGTCCTCTGGTGCAATGGAGATCTGATTGTTCCCAGAGTACCCATTCAGAAAATAGAAATGTGACATCCCTACCAATCTGTCTAACATCTGATCAATGAAGGGAAATTGTCTTTCCAAGTGGCTAGATTTAACTTTCGATAGTCCATGCGAATTCTCCAGACCGTGACGGTTCTTGTAGAGATCAATTCATTCTTATCATTCTTGTAGAGATCAATTCATTCTTATCATTCTTAACTACTGTCATGCCACCCTTTTTAGGAACATATTGAACTGGGCTAACCCAGTTGCTGTCAGAGATTGGGAAAATAATTCCCGCATCTAACCACTTGATTACTTCTTTCTTCACCACTTCCTTCATATTGGGGTTCAACCTTCTTTGGTGTTCCCTGGAAGGTTTGTGTCCCTCTTCTAGTAGAATTTCTTGCATATAGTAGGCGGGTTTGATCCCCTTTATATCTGCCATGGTCCACCCAATGGCAGTCTTGCATTCCTTAAGTACCTGCAATAGTTGTTGAGCCTGCATATCTAACAAACTAGATGAGATAATTATAGATAATATGGAGTTAGGTCTAAGAAATTCATACCTGATATGGGCGGGCAATGACTTTAATTCCAGCTTTGGTGGTTTTTCGATGGATAGCTTAGCTAGAGGAGTTTCTCGATTTTCCAAGTGCAAGGGCTCAAACTCTAGGGTTCTATCCCAGAACCCTCTACCCTCTAACGCCAACACCCATTCCGCCAGATACTCTCCATTTACCTCGTCCAAATTCATTAGACATGCAGCAAGGGGGTCCTCAATAGTCAACCTTTCATCATCAGTCTCTACAATTACATCCACGGCATAAATAAGAGAGCAATTGGCGAATTCACTTGGTTGTCTCATAGATTTCTGCACATTGAATGTTATTTCTTCATCATTCAGTCCCATCTTGAGCTCCCCGGTCTCACAAACAATTAGAGCTCTCCCCGTGGCTAGGAACGACTTTCCTAAAATTATGGGAATCTTTTCATCCATCTTACAGTCTAGGATCACAAAATCTGCAACGAACACAAATATCCCTACCTAAATCAGTACATAATCTAGGATTCCATAGGGTCGTTCCACAGTCTTGTCAGCCAGCTGCAACAACACAGAGGTGGGTCTAGCTCTTCCAATGCCCAACCTCTTATAAATTGTTAGGGGCATAAGATTGATGATGGCCCCTAGATCACACAGTGTCTTAGAAAAAGCAAAATTACCAATAGTGCATGGAATTGTAAAGCTCCCTGGATCAGATAGCATTTCCGTAATTGGTCTAGTCACCACTGCACTATAGGTCTGAGTAATAATAACTGTGGCAAAGTCTTGAAAATCAAACTTTTGGGACATCAAGTCCTTCATTATTTTTGCATACCAATGCATCTCCTTTAAAGCTTCAATCAATGGTATATTTACCTAGATTTGCTTCAGCATGTCAAAGAACTCCTTGTATTGCTCCTCCTTTTTGTACTTAGCCAACCTCTGGGGGAAGGGTGCAGGGGGTCTCTTCTTCCCAATCAATTGGGACTGATCTTTCTCAGCTAGTACATCAACTACTGGCTCTTGGACAGTTTCAGCTTCCTTCTCAGTCTAATTCTGCATGCTATTTTCTTCTTGAGCAGGCTGCATTGTCACCTCTGTCAGTTTTGTTGATTCATCCAGCTCGATGGGCACTGGTATGAGTGTCTCATCCTGTCTAGCTTCTTGATCCCTTTCTTGCTCTATATCCAGATCTCTACCATTACGTAGACTCACTGCCATCAGCTGCTTCGGTCCCTAACCGTTTGGATTTATCTGAGTGTTTGCAGGTAGTGTCCCACGAGGACGATTTGTTCAGAGACATCGAAATCTGTCCCACCTGTACCTCAATATTTTTGATTGCTGCATCATGTGCATTGACTCTCTCATTAGTTTTTGCACTAGACCCAATAACCTGTTGCATCATTGCTTCAAGTCTAGCAAACCCATCTTCTTGCCTTCCACCATGCTGCTGCTAAGGTGAGTGATACCGCTGTTGGTGATTCTGATTATTGTATCCCTGTAGTCATGGGTAAGGTGCCATATTGTTGGGGGGTCTCATACCTCCCATGTTCTCGATGTTGAACTGTGGTTGTGGTGGCCTGTACTGCTAATTTTGTTGACCCCAATTCTAACCACCCTGTCTCTGGTCGCCATAATTAGACACATAGTTCATGTCTTTAGGGTAGTGATGATGATCGTGTTCTGCATTCCACTGATTACCAATTGGCTGACTAATGCAACATGAGCACAATCCCCTATTAGTAGTATCAACAATATGTACCTGATGTTTCTGCCCTGACTTTTCCATTTTTTTTGTAAGTATGCTCATCTGTGTCAACAAGGTAGCCATATTTTCAGCCTATACAATTGGATGGATCTAAAGGCACTGAGTGCACCACAGGAGTGATAGGTGCACCTCTGGTCATCCATCCCGAATTCTCTGCCATCTTGTCAAGCAGACTCTGGTCCTTTCTCCATGTTTTGCTCAAGAATGCCCTACCAACTGAAGCAGCAACAATGTTCTTTACGCTATCTGACAATTCCATGTAGAACCGCTGTCCCAACATTAGATCTGGAACACCATGGTGTGAACATATGACCAGCATCCCTTTAAAACGCTCCCACGCTTCATGCAAAGTCTCCATCGGTCTCTGTTTAAAGCTCAAAATCTCATCAATTTGTTGAGCAGTTTTGTTGGGCGGATGGAACTTGTTGTGAAATTGCTTGACTAGTTCATCCCACGTTGCTATAGAATTTATGGGGAGTGAATTCAGCCAAGTCTGGGAAGCTCCTGTCACTGAGAATGAAAACAATAACAGTTTGATTGCTTCCGGAGTTACATTGGGTTGCCTTTGGGTTTTGCAAATAGACAAGAAATTCTTTAAATGCTGCTGAGGATCTTTAACATGTGACCCCGAAAATAGTCCCTTATTCTGCAACAAGTGCAACATGTTATTTTTGATTTGGAATGACTCAGCCTGCATCTGCGGGACTACTATAGATGTGGATAGATTCTCAGCTGTGGGTTGTGCCCAGTCATAGAGAGCAGCCTCTGGCATTGGCGTTATTGGTGTTGCTGGGTTTTCCTGGTTATCTCCCATGATTGTTTCGAATTGTACAGTTGTTGGTTGTTGTTTGTTTTTTCGCTTGGCCCGATTCAAAGCCCTGAAAAATTTCTCGGGATCTGATAATGCTTATAATACTTCACCAGATCTCGATGAGTGTCTAGGCATGCACCTGTGCAACCAAGTCAACAAACGTTAAAATTTCAATGTGAAAATTGGGTATAGAGAAAACTGACTACACTAAGAATTTTTGTACTTCTTTTAATTTTAATTGATAACACCGTTAACTCCCCGGCAACGGCACCAAAATTTGATCACGCCCAACTATGCCTTATAAAAAGGACAATGCGGTCATTGCAAATAAATCCAGTTTATAAGTCCAGAGTCGAATCCCACAGAGAATTAACCTATCAATTACCTTTGTTAGAATCACTAAATTCTTTATAATCAACTTCCCCAAACGTTGTAAACAATGATTGATGATATTTCTACTAACTAAGATTAAAAATAAATAAATAAACAGTTGTAAACTAAATATGCTTGGGTTGTAAACAATGATGAGAAGGTTTTAAGGTAGTGATTTTTCCTATTGATGGAATCCCTTCCGGTTATGTTTCATATAGATTCACCAAAATATCTCTATCAATCATAAGCACTCTTTTTACCATAAAACTCTCCAGAGTAATCGCGATAATTTACTAGACGCACTCTCCCGAGATACGCTAGCTGACTTTGTTTATTACAGCTCACTTTAGATTACACCCAAGGCTTCGTTATCCCTAATCCCGCCTTTAAACCCGCAGTATAGATCCCTCTTATACTTTGGGAGTGATGTTGTTAAACAATTACCTAAATATGCACTCTCTATCGAGTTATGCACACTAAATAGGCACAGCTAATTAAGGATCCTGTCAATTAACTACAATAAACACGTAGTTGAACAAATAAAGATTAACTGACAAACTATATTAACATAATCAAGAAGTTAATTCTTCAATATGTTCCATCAAAACCTTAGACTAAAGTATTTAGCTACTCATAACAACGTAAAGATAAACTACGAAAATATTCATCATGGAAAATTGTAAGAAAAAGAAGAAATAAAGAACTATGATGTTTTTGGGCGATCTCTCACACTTGTGTTTCTTGCCAAAGTACTCTCCAAAACCAATTTGCCCTAATATGGCCGAATTCCTACTTTTTATAAGGGTTTTACACCAAGTTTTTCCGACTTGACACTTTAGTCCCTGGCTTTTCCGCGTTCTGCCACGGTCCTACCGCGATTATGCCAGGACCGTGGCCAAAGAGGTCCTCTAAATCTGTAGCTCTGCTCTGCCGCGGTCCTACCGCGGTTACGATCTGACCGCGGCAGGTTAAGTTCAGCTCTCTTTTGTCTTTTCAGTTGGTGCATTTTGTGGGCATTGTTTGATTGGCCTCCTTTTCTCTGTAATTGATCCCAAACTTGCTCCATCGACTTCTTTCGTTGGATATAGCCTGCAAAGCATGAAAAACACCAAAATTTTTAAGTTTTTGGACTTGGTTTGTTGTATGCATATATTAGCCATCCAATGATAAAGTTAAATTGAAAAGAGATATGTTAGCTTTGTTCCTACTTCTACTTCTACTTAAGTTCCTAATATAATTTCCCTAATCTATCTTCTCTAGCTATGATTTTGTTTTCCCCACATAACTCTTAGTATATTGATATAGATGCACAGAGGTAGAAAAATGGTTAAAAGAAAATAGTTATCCACCCATATTATTCATTAAAAATTGGTTAGATAATGAAACATAAAAAAACGGGTCGAATATGGATAAGAACCATATTATCCACTTAGAAAATGGATAACCAATGGATAACTAATGGTTAAAAGAATATAATTATTAACCCATATTATTTATTAAAAATTGGTTGGATAATGAATCATAAAAAACAGATCGAATATGGATAAGAACCATATTATCCACTTAGAAAATTGTTGACCAAATGGATAACCAATGGATAACTAATGTATTTAACTTTTACATTTGTAAAGCCTCAAATTGGAGTTCCTCAAGTTCGGAAGACATGGAGTTCTCTCATAAGTGATCATATTTAAGAAGTCATGGATAATATGGATATCCATATTATCTGCCGAATAAATCCGTTTTTATCCGTCTCAAATATGGGTCGGGTCTGATAATTTATCCGTTTTTAAATTATTCGTCTTGACCTGCTCATATCCAACCCGACCCGCTTGTTTGCCACCCCTATATATGCATGAAGATAATCGAGTAATTAGAAGATTCTCAATTATAAAAAAAAATAAAATTAAGTACTTCACGTATATTAGTGGATTCTTTTGCAGTGCCAAATATTTCTTAAAAGTATTTTGAATTACCTAACAATTCATAGTTAGATAATGTTTTCTTAAAGGATTTCGTTGAATATCAAGATAAATATAGAAGAAGATGTACGATTTCTCAAATTGAACATAATTTTATGTTATATCTTTATTTTTCTTATGGAGAAAAAGGATCTTTTTATTTTTATGTTTTATTTACATTTATGTAAGTTTTATTTAATAACTCAAGCATATCTTTTTAATAATAGTTATGTGATTTTTTTTAAAATTGTAATAGTTGATAGGCGCACACGCACGTGGAGAAAGACTAGTAATCTTAATCTGATGCGCTAATCTTAATTCTAATTCATGAGATAACCTTTTGAATTGAATTAGAAAATAATAAAATCTTATGTTCCTCTAACATATAGAGAATAATGAAAAAGAAGGCCAATCAAAGGTACATGCCTAATGCCTTTTCTTTCATGATAAAAAAACGGGTGATTGACAGGAATGACCGTAAAAGGCTTATTTTAGCCAAATATCCTTGTACTTGATGGTATTAAAAAAGGCCCCGGACTGACGCATACAATTATTGCTCTTCAGGAATTCTTTACCGGATGTAGCAATTGGAGAGTCATAACAGCTTAATTAGATATTCTTAATTTATTTCTACTTTATGTAGTGTTCTAAGTTTGTATATTATCATTTGGGTCCTTTTATTTACTTTTTCGTCCCTAACAGATGCGGAGGCGGATCTAGAAATTCGGAACGATAGGTGCATCATGACTTTCAAGATTAACATTTAGTTTGATAATATAAAATTTTACAATTACAACAACTAGCTTCGTTATCATAAAAACAAATATTATCAATTTACAATTGTACTCGACGAGTTTTCATACTTTGAAAACGATCAATAATAGCATCATTACTTACAGTTGCAAATACCTTACGCTTTATATTGCAAACTAAATAACCATTCAAAAACTCTTCACTAATGTTGTTATGCAGATCACTTTTTATGAGCTTCATTGGGGAGAATGACATTTATACGCTTGCAGTAGCAACAGGTATAATCAAAGTCAACTTCGCAAGTAAATAAATATGACACCAAGTTTGATCCAATTTCGTCTCTGCCATCACTGTAGCAAGATCCTTCATTCCCTTCAAGTTGATAAATTTGCTATGAGGCATTCGAGCATAGACAATGAAACTATCAAGCTGAAAGCTGAGATCTCGAAGCTTGTTGTCATCAAACTCACTTGGATAATACTCGGCCAACTTCATTATTCTGTCTTTGTCAAAATTAGCAAATGAATCAATCGGATTCAAACAAGACATACCAAGGAGTAAATCACTAGTCACCACATCAAAACGACTATTTAGCTCATGAAGCTGCAAATCAATAGTTGCATAAAATATTTCCACACTAAAGTGACGTGAATATGAAACTCCCGACCTCTTTCGTTTCGATCTTGGATAGTCTTCATCCATTTTGGGGATCATAATATCATGTTTACCACAAAACGAGTAAACTCCATTCATCAAGAACTCAAATTCACTTTCTCTCATAGTCTGCAATCTTATCTTTGCAAGGTCAAGCAACCTCATAGCATTGACTATGTCTTGATCTTTCTTTTGTAAAGTTTTGTTCAATTCGTTTGTAAAAAGCAACATCTTGAACATCAAGTGCAATAAAAACACAAACTCAAATTCTTGAATATTATCCAAAAGATTTTTTGCTGCAAATCTATCAAGAGAAAGAAGACTATCTTGTTGCATATCTTTAAGCACGTTAACAATCGAAGAAAATATAATCAAAAAAATTTCCAAGGTCTTAAAATGCGAACCCCAACGAGTATCACCCGGTCGTTGGAGCCCACGTTCTTGATTCAATCCTTGTCCAGTAAGTATTTCTCCGGACTTAAGTAATTCTTCCAACTTCTCTACTTGATGTTGCCGAAGTATTTTGATGATAGGCTATAATTACGTATTCTAGTCGATTATTACACTCTAATTTACTGCACTTTAGTTGAGTTTGCGCTTTAATCGCTAGTGTTTTGCACTAATTATGTATTTTATGCCTTGTAGGTGTGATTCCAAACTATATAGATGTTATGGAATAAATTTAAGTGATTTGAAGCTTTGAAGTCTGAGTAAAAGCTCAAGGAATTAAGCTGGGATCGTGTTCGGGGGTCAAATTTGATAGTTGAGAACACGAAGACTCGATGAGGCATATTGCTCACTATCTAGTAAATTGGACATAACTTTCTGCTCCAAACTCCATTTGGGCTATATAATATATGGTTGGAAATCTAATTCAAAGGGATACAACTTTCATGTTTTATATTTTTCCAAATTCGGAACAGAACAGGGTGAAAAATGCGGTCGAAATCGCGACAGTGGAACTGACCGCGGAAGAAAATCAGAGAGCTTGTCTGGCCGCGGTCCTACCGCGTTTTGGCCGCGGCCGCGCCACTCCAGGCGTAAAAAAGAAGTCCTATTTCATCTGGGACAAGGTTATTTCGGCCCTACACTATTCCAACTAGTATAAAAGGAGTCCTAAATCTATTTTGAAGAGGGGAGGGGGGCATATTTTGGACATAAATTAGACCTAAGGAGGCGGAGACACTACTTTAGGGTTAGACAACACCCTTGGAGGCAAGAACACGCGAGGAGCAAGGCGGGGAATTCTTCTACGAGTTTTTCCTTCCTCTTCCTATTTTTCATTGTTGGTTATGACTTTTAGTATTGTAGTTTTACATACCATTATGAATAGCTAATTTGTATCTAGAGTTTTGATAGAACCTTTTGTAGAATAATTCTTGTTATGTTTTTATATAATTGTGTCATAGCTTTTCTCTATTTGTTCTAACTACATTTATATTCTGGTTGATTGAAGAGCTCTCAATTAGCTGTGGCTATTTAATATGCATAACTCGGGAGAGAGTACATATTTAGGCAATTGTTGAACAACAGCACCCCCAAAATATATGAGGGATCAATAACCGAGGGTTTGAAGGCGGGATTAGGGATAACGAAGCCTTGGGTGCTATCTGAAGTGAGCTGTATTAAAAGCCAGCTAGCGTAGCTCGGAAGAGTGCATCTAGTAAATTGTTGTAATTACTCGGAAGAGATTTACGGTAATAAGAGTGCTCACGATCAGTAGAGAATACTTAGGCGAAATTATAGAAGACATAGCGGGAAGGATTCCGACAATAGGGAAATCATAACTCTAGAACTCCTTAATCTTTTCTCTAACCCTCAGTATCATTAGTTGTTAATTTACTATTTTAATTCGTTAGTTAATTAGTTAAACACAAGAATCTAAATATCTATAAGTTAGGAATTGTTCAAGCTTGTCTTCTTGGTGATAGTGAACAAATGTAGCTAAACCTTAGTTCTCTGTGGGATTCGACTATGGACTTATAAACCGGATTATATTTGCAATGACCGCATTATCCTTTTTATAAGGCATAGTTGGGCATTAATTTTGTCAACAATTCGTGGAATATCAAAGAAATGTCATCTTAAAGCAACTGTATCTATAATCTACGAAATATGTCTAGAATTCTGCACAAAATAAAACGTCAAAAAAATAAAAAGACGCTTGAAAAGTAACAAAAAAAAGGATGAACTTACTTGAGTTGAAATTTGTAGAGTAATTTATATTTTGCGGGAGGTAAATAGATTGGTCTAACTAAAATATGCATATTTTTACTGGAAGTAGAATATTTTAATTGATTCTAAAGGCCGCTTATAGAAGCTGATAAATGGTCAGAATTAAATTCGATAATATAAAAAATCTCTAATTGATTTTTACGCTATAAGACTCTTAAAAGTTAGTATTTATATTTGTGTTACGATGTATGGATTATTTCAATAATAGCAGATTTGATTACAAATGTAGAATATTTAAATAAAATACAAGAATTTAATAGTAACTCATTCCTTTTCTAACTGTTCCCGAAAATAAGGGATTATGTCTAAATTCTTAATATCTTATTTTTTTCTCTCTCTCTTTCATAAATAATAAGTATCGCTTTTTTCATTTCTAAACCCTAGTAGCCGCTCTACCACTGTGAAACTCTATCTCTGCACAATAATCATTTGCCTGTTGCCCTTCAACAACTCCGCCACACCCCTAAAAAGAGCATTCTTAACCAATATTGTAGCTTTTATGATAACGAAAAATTATATATATCATCAAACTATGAAAGATTATCACATATATACCATTAACATTTTTGTTAGATATACACAAGAAAAAAATACAAATATACGGAATACCATCATTATACCATTTTGTATAATAATGATACACACTTTAACTAGAGCAAGATATCATCTAAGATTTTTGAATTATACCAATCGTATAAGTAATTTAAAATGTATATTATACCACTTATATACCTTAAATATTTCCACTAAATATGTGTATTTTATATTTTTCAGGATATAAGGATGTTATGATAATATACATGATTCATTTTAATATTATACCATATTATTAATTATACATGATTTATATTTGTATGCATATTATTTTTTGTTTAAATAAGAATGGATGTATTGAAATATCAAAAATTATTTTTATAAGATACGAGCACTTTAAAAAATTTAAGAAGTGAAAATAATGAAATCTTGAATGAACGAACAAGATACATTGAAAATAGAATAAGATTATAATATATATATATATATATATATATATATATATATATATATATATATATATATTACGTAAAAAAGAATGAAAATTTTAAAATGTATAATTAATGTTAAAATAAGTTTTTATTGAAATAAATGAACAACATTGTATAAGTTAAATAACTATTAGTGGGGTATAACTTAAATATTAATAAAAATATGGAACACGTTGAGTGAATGTATATTTTAATTCAAGAAGAGTAGCCATCACTTTAATATTATAGTAATTCATGAAAGTTCAATAACTTATTTGTGGATTGGTGGGATTTATGTATCATTAATTAGTATGCTTATTTAAGTGAAATTTAGAAGAGAGTTTAGTTTAGGATGAAAATTATCATCTTTCCTTTTATTTTTGCTTAAATTTAGGTATTATTAACTAGTATCCCTATTTTAATGGGAATGAGTAGTTTTTCTGCTAGGCAATATAATTATTTAGTTATCATGTATGTAATATATTTGTTGCCGCTAGGTCTTTGAAATTTTTTCTTAAATATTGGTTGTTTATGTTTTTTCCCCAAAAATCTAATTGCGTATCTATTGATTTTTCTTGGACGGATGAGTAGATCCATCAATATGGGATTGGCCCATTGGACCAGCCCAGCCCAACCCGTGATTTAATAGGACTGGGATAAAATTTTTGGAGCCCATTTAAAAACGAGGCTTTTAAGCCCAGTCCAAGTAAGTCCATGGCCCGTAAGGCTTGATTGAGGCCGGCCCGGCCCGGCCCGGCCCGGCCCGTGGGCCTAATAAAAATACGTATGTAAAATATTTAAAATACAAAAAGTTTATGACACAAAAAATAACAAGAAGAGTACCCCAAGCTTAAAGTTTATTAAGCTCATCATACTAAAAGCTTAAAGTCTTAAAATGTTAATTAGTTTTAAAAATTTAATTATTCTTAATATTTGACTAATCAATATTACATACGAACTGTACATGTAGAAGAACCTTCTCACAAACGAATTCAAATGTGTTTGTTGAAGATAATGTGTTAGATATCCTATAAGCGTCGTGGACGTTCTCTTGAATAGTATATTTTGGGTTTTGACGTTTAGCGAATGAAATATAGTCTTGTCTTTTACTTTTTTAGTGTTTATTGTGATATATTAGAACCCTATAAAAAGTTATTAAGTTTTGTGAAAAATTTTCAATAAGATTTTTCTAACTTTTAAATATTTATCTTTTTTTTTTAGTGTAGAACTTAAAGAAAAAATATAAAATGATATTTTAAAAAATGATGGGCCGGCTCGTGGGGGCCCGTAGCCCACATAGAGCTAGGGCGGGCTAATCATTATAAGGCCCATCAAAATGATGGGCTAGCCCAGTCCAGTCTGTCAATTGCAAAAGTCCACGTGAACTGGGTGGGCTAGCCCGGCCCCGTCATATTGACAACTCTGCTGATGACTGATGAGATAACTCGTTAGCATAACCGTCGCTTGTTTGAATAATAATTGCTCTACTTATTGCAAACTGAAAGGTTGCATTTCTGAGGGGAAATTTCATATTTAAACAATTGGGCTACCTCCCTTTCAGCTTTATAGCGCATATTTCAATTTACAATTGAGTAGCCCACAAATTATAGGCCCATATCTGAAAAAGGGGCGTTCTTTCCGTTTTTTGGGGAGTAAGAAGCGGGATTTGTTCATTTTCTCAGATTCTTTCCAATATTCTTCCCCAAATATTTCAAAAACGAGATCTTCCCATGAATGCAGCTCCAAAAACCCTAGAATTTCTTCTTCATCTTGAATTAACAACAAATCAAACACGAAAAGTACAATTGGTTTGCTGCAAATCAGAGCAATTTTAGTTTTTTGCTTCAATTTTGATTTTCATTTTTTGTTCGATGGAGATTTTTCTAATTTATGTTCTTCATAGTGGTGAACGGGAAGAAAACAAGTTTATCAATTTCGTCAGCGATTGTGTAATAATTGAATCGACATTCACCTACAATAATTTAGTTGCAGCTATTTCGGAATAAATTAGGATTGATAGTGAGTTAAACACAATAGAGATTAAATTTCTCCCAAATGTTGGTTTGCCACCGATCCTAATTTACAACGATACAGGTGTGAAGGTGTATATCGAATTAAAGAAGAAAAACTTGAATTTCACTGAATATCCGTTGTTTGTGACAGTGAAAGAGATATATGAAAATAGTTTGGTTCCTACAAGTTCTAGTTGTGTAGTTGCTACAAGTTCCAGCTGTTTGGTTACTACAAGTTCAGATTTTAGAGATGTATCAACAATTGATAGCACTGAGATTATTGATATCAAATTTATTAAAAACACGAAATTTAGTGAAAATACGGGTATAATAGATGATATATTGATCGAATTTGTTGAGGAAGATCAAGTTTATAAGGATAAAGAGACAGTTATCAGTGTGATGAAGAACTTGGCTGTACGTGAAAGGTTCCAATTCAAGGTGAAGAGATCAAGCGCAACAAGATATGTAAATAATTGTATATTTTGTTATATATATATATATAAATATATATAAAGTAGTATATATTTGTATATAGGTATTAAAATTAGTATATATGTAGTTATGTTTTTGTATACAAGTGTATTTAGAAGTTGAATGATCTTTAATCCTAGGTATCACCTTATGTATATGGATGAAAATTGTGCTTGGAGTTTCAAATCTTCTGCCATTTTCAAGGCAAACATATTCAAAGTGAGAAGTTACAATAATAATCACATATGCGGCTATGGTGAAAGATACTTAACACAACGTCAAGCTACTTCGGGTGTAATTGCTAGTATAGTCAAGAACAAGTATGTTAATCCAAAAAAAGTTTACACCGCAAATAATATAATAGAGGATATATAAAAGCAACACGGAATTGAGATGAGCTACATGAAAGCATGGAGAGCTAAAGAGATAGCAATGACAATGATAAGAGGGAGTCCAAGTGATTCATATAAGGAGTGGCCGAAGTATTTTTATATGTTAGAGCAAACAAATCCAGGAACGGTTACATAGTTGCACAAATCAAAAGATGGATACTTTCTTTATGCATATGTTTCGCTATATGCATCTATCAAGGGCTGGGAGTATTGCAGACCGTTAATGGTTGTTGATGGAAGTTTCCTTAAAGCAACATATAAGGGTACCATATTGACTGCTTGCACACAGGATGGAGCTGGTCAGTTGACTGCATCTACCTTGTTTCTGAAGTTTGTATAATGTTATAGTTTCATGTATAAAAGTGTATAGGATTTCACAGCTCCTGTTTTTATAAAATTTTCAGTTGCTATAAAATTGTATAATTATGTATAACTGTGTATAAGATTTATATAATTATGTGAATCCTAATATTTATTTTGTATAAACAGGAAAAATCCTTCCACTTGCATATGCAATTATAGATTCAGAGAATAACAAATCTGGGGAGTGGTTCTTTGTCCAGATAAAGGGTGATTTTGGAGTTAGGGAAGGGATGTGTATAGTTTCAGATAGAAATAAAAGTATCTTCAATGCCACAAAAGTTGTGTACCCAGAAGTACCACATTGTATTTGCATGTTTCACTTGTGGCAGAATGTAAAGCGCACATTCAAGAAACATCACAATCAAGTGAAGGATATCTTCTTTGCTTTGGCTAGAGCTTACACGATAGAGAAGTTTGAGTACCATATGACAGAGATGTGCAAAATTAATCCAAGAGTGCAGCCTTACTTGTTCGAAATTGGATACGAAAGGTGGTCTAGGGCATATTCCAAAGTGAAAAGGTCAATGGTAATGACTTCCAATATTGCAGAGTCAATTAATGCAGCAAACAAGGATGCTAGAGAGTTACCAGTAATGCGATTGCTGGAGTATATGACAAATTTGCTACAACAGTGGAACAAAAAAATAGAAAAAGTGCAGTGGAGACATCTACAAAGCTTGGCGAAAAGTACGACAAACTCCTTCGGGAAAATCTGATTGCATCGGAGCAAATGACGGTAAATTGAATCAAATATAATGATGATTGGAACTGCTGACTTGCATTTTACTACTTGTATAAGGATGTATATCTCTGTATAATAATATATAAAGTTTTTTCACTTTTTTTTTAATTTTTTTTTTGCAGGTGAGGCCTGCTACAGAGAAGTTATATACTGTGCTTGAAGGGATAAGGCGAAACATAGTGTGCCTTGAAGAGGGAACATGCAGTTGTGGAAAATTTCAAATGGATGAACTTCCATGTCCGCATGCTTGGGCGGTTTTGAAGAACCAACAGCTGAAACCTGACCAGTATTGCTATTTTTACTACAAGAAGGATAAACTACTTAGAACTTATGAATTTCCAGTGAATCTGATGCTAGATGAGAGTTTATGGGTAATCCCAATAGAGGTGATGGAAGATGTGGTCCTACCACCTAAAGGGAGAAGGAATGTAGGAAGGCCAAGAAAGGAAAGACTCAAACTTGCTTAAGAAAAAGAGTCTAAGAGAGCGTTTTTATGTTCTGTGTATGGACAATGTGGTCACAATAGAAAAACATGTAGGAATCGACCAAAATAAATAGTTGAAAATATAACACTTCCTATTACATTTGTTGTCATGTTGAGTAGTTAAGTTTCACAAAGAATAGAGTTACAAATGTTGAGTAGTTAAGTCTCACAAGTAATCGAATTACAAATGTCAATAAAGAATTATAACTTACGCTATATATTGCAATTGTGTTAAATATGTTTCATTATACATGTTTTGATTATCCAATAATAGTGTGTTGCTATTTTTAATGGTGCTAATTATATTGCTAAATTGTACAAATACAAAACAGAACTGCTGGTATTATATGTATACAGATGTATAAATGAGAGTATAAGTTTGTATAAAGTTGTATAACTATGTATATTGTTGTATAAATATGTATAAATCCTGCTACAACAACAAAACTACAACCATAATAAAAATACATACTTTGTTAAAGGACAAAAGTAACTGATATATTCATTAAATGTAATTCATTCACAGTGACAATGTGTAATGATTACCGCAAATTACACAAAAATAAAAATATCTATAAAATCCTTTAATGCTATCTCAGAAGTAGCAGAATAGTACTTAGACAAAACTAGGCAAAAACTCCTGATATATAGAAAAACTACAGTCAATTTCCAATTAAGAATGCGTGGCACATTTGTTCCAACGCGAACAGCTAGATGTTTGTCAACCATAGAGCAACACTCAAAAAACCATACTTGTAATGCAAGTGGCAAGCCTCCAAGCTTATACATTGTCAAATAGGCACACTGTCTGTCCCTCATTATCCTTAAAATATCTTCAAATGACTTTTTTCCCCAAGCATACATCTGATATTGACCACTTTCAATGATATCAAAATCATCTTTGTTGATACCATGATTATTGGCATCTGAGAATATGAAATGATGGACAAACACCATCAAGGCCATCTTGAACGAATTATCGTCCGACTTCCAGTCCTTTTTCTTGAAGCGATCAAGAAGCTGCCCCCTAGTTATAGCCTTTTTTCCATCTCCTGGAAAATACTCTTTTAGCAACCTATTAACATCTGGTTTGTCATAGAAAGTGGCATCGTCGTCTACACACTTCAAACGAGTGATAATAGTAAACTCCCCAATGCCAAAATGCAATAAACAACCATTAATTTGCACCCACAACTCCCTTTCACGTCCTGGGACGAATTCCCTCAATAATATATAATAATTTTAAATTGAGGGAGATCCAAGAAGTACCCAAAACAACTAGCATGGAACATCTGAAGCTGTGTGTCAGTCAAATATTGCTTCAAAATGCTCACAATCTCAGTCTCAGTGTGGGAGATAATTCTGTTGTGGAAATAATCAACTGGTTGTATATAGAAGTCCCCAACCTTGCATAAGAAAAAATAACAAGAAATAGATCAGGAACAAAAACTATAAAGATTTTATAAAAATATATAAATAAGTATAGCAGAACTTGCATAAAGATGTATAAACAGTTGTATAACTTTGTATAAAATTTTATAAGCATGTATAAATTACTAGAAACAAAGGAAATACCTTCAACTTAGCTTTTCTCTCATTCAATTTGGAGCGAATAGCAAACCTTTGTTCTTTCGATAAGGAATCAAGACCACTATCACCATCATCCTTGATCTTTGCGACGACCCAAAGGGTCATCATCGTATTTCTCCCTTTTTC
Source organism: Nicotiana glauca (assembly GCA_026770625.1). NCBI lineage: Eukaryota > Viridiplantae > Streptophyta > Magnoliopsida > Solanales > Solanaceae > Nicotiana > Nicotiana glauca. Next base: position 31,220 of record MU664952.1, read on the forward strand.
CGTGCTTCCGAGGCCTTGAAAACCTCACTTTTAGTTGTCTCGATTTGCGTGCGCAGTCCGGACGCACAACCGAAAAGCTTTTATGTTGAAATATATGAAATCTGTAAAAAATTTAAAGAATTTTGATATTAATATGGTTAAAGTTGACTTCGGTCAAAATTTTTGGTAAATGGACCCGGATCCGTAATTTGACGGTCCTGGAGGGTCTATAAAAAAATATGGGACTCGGGCATGTGTCCGGAGTGGAAATCCGATGTCTAGAACCCGAGTAAAAGAATTTTTCTGTTAAATTGTTTTATGAAATTATTAAGGAAAAAGGAAATGAAAATTGATTAAAAGACTATGGTATCGGGCTCGTATTTTGGTTCCGACACCCGGAACAAGTCTTATATATTGTTTAAGCGCTTTCTGTGAAGTTTGGTCGAAATCGAACGTCGTTTGACGTGTTTCGAACTATAAGTTCCAAGTTTGAAAGTTTAAGAAGTTTGAAATGAAAATCATGTGTTTTGAGGCTCGATTCTATGTAAATGATGTTATTTTGGCGATTTGATCGCACGAGTAAGTCCGTAGGATATTTTTGAAGTTGTGTGCATATTTGGTTTGGAGCCCCGAGGGCTCGGATGAGTTTTGGATAGGTGCCGAATTGCATTTCTCATAGTTGAAAAACCTGGTGTGCTTCAGTTCTGCAGGCTTCGCAATTGCGAAGCCAGCACTCGCAAATGCGAGCTCGCAATGCCGAGCTTTTTATCGCAAACGCGATCTTTCACCTGGGCAGCGATTTTTGCAAATGCAAAGAAAATTATCGCAAATGCGATGCCCGCCCTCGAACCCATTCTTCGCAAATGCGAATGACTGTCCGCAAATGCGGATGTGAACCTTTGCAAATGCGACCAATTGTTCGCAAATGCGAACTTACCAGTGTCCTTCAGAGTTCGCAAATGCGAACTCGACTTCACAATTCCCATATTTGGCCGGGGTTCGCAATTGCGAACCCCAGTTCGCAATTGCGACATCAGAGACCTGCATTTTTCATACTTAGTCGAAATTTCGCCTCATTTCTCCATTCTTTCAACTCAAACACCCCATAGGCGATTTTCCAAGCAAACTTTCTTCTCCAATCCATTTGTAAGTTGATTTTCACTTAATTTCTTCAATCTTTAACATCATTTATCATGTTTTCATCTTAAAAATCAAGGTTTTTCATGGGTGAAAATGAGGATTTTTGGGTAGAACCTAAGTTTTCTTAAAATTAGGGATTTGGACCTCAATTTGAGGTCCGATTTCAAAACAAATCATAGATATGAACTCGTGGGGGAATGGGTAACCGGGTTTTGGTCCGAACCTCGGGTTTTGACCATGCGAGCCCGTGGGCATTTTGAGTAAAACTTTGGGAAATTCATTTTCATGCATTCAAGTTGATTCAATTAGCATTTGTTGATACATTCAAGTAATTTGTGACTAGATTCGAGCGGTTTGGTGGTGAATTCGAGGGGTAAAGCTATTCTAGAGCATTGAGTTGAGTTGGAGCATTCGAGGTAAGTGTTTGATCTAACTTTGGCTTGAGGGAAATGATTAGAGTATGATTGATTGCTATTTGCTAAATGATCGAGTACGGTGTATAGGTATGGTGACGGGTATCTATACTCCGGTATCTAGCATGACCGTGGGGCTTTGTTATTAGTTGTTCTTGGTATATTTGAGATTCTTCCAAGCTAATTAATGAATCCTACATAATGTGAAGGGTTGAGGATCAATTGTGAATTTGTGAATCCTTTGGAGCATTGGCTCGAACGATAAAATACTATTGAGTAGAAATGAAAGAATTGGTAAGAAATGAGATTAAATCCCTTGCCAGGATGACTTGAGAATATTGATTATCTCCCTTGCCGGGATAGGTAGTTTATTGTTGTTGTTGCTCCCTTGCCGGGATATTCGGGCTGTTAATTGTACCCTTGTCGGGTTTATTCGTGTGACGACCCGGCCCATCGTCACGTGAGTTACCGCCCTGTTTTCCCCTTATTGTGTTGCTTCATGTTTCAATATTTGTATTAGAGTTGATCGAATAGAGTTGGGTTGGTTTTGGATGAAAATGAGGCAGTTAGCCTCTTAGAAGGAAGGTTGTTGTAGAAAAGTCAACTGGAAGTTGACTATGTGGTTGGAGGACTCGGATGTGAATTCTGGTGGTTCGGTTAGCTTTGGGGGATGATTTGTGACTTAGGAGTGTGATCGGAATCGAATTTGGAGGTCCGGTGTAGAAATAGGCTTGAATTGGCGAAGTTGGAAATTTGGCGAATTCCGGTTGGTAGGTGATATTTTGATCCGAGAGTTGGAATGGAATTCCAAGAGTTGCAGTAGCTTCGTTAGGTGATTTTGGATATGTCTGCAAATTTTCAGGTCATTCGGACGTCGTTTGGTCGGGTTTTTGATCGAATATGAGTTTCGGAAGTTTTAGTTAAACTTAGGCTTGAATCCATGGTGAATTGATGATTTTTGTGTTGTTGGACGTGTTTTTATGTTTGGAACAAGTTCGTATGGTGTTTTAGAGTAGGTTGGTGCTTTTGGTTGAGGTTCCGGGATCCTTGGGGTGATGTCGGATGATTAATTGGGAATTTTGAAGTTTTGTAACAGGTCTGTATTTTGAAGCTTCTGTTATTCCGCATCTGCGGAAAAAGGACCGCAGGAGCGGTTCCGCAGATGCGGCCAATTGGTCGCAGAAGTGGTCCTGGTGAAGGGCGGGTATTTCCGCAAAAGCGGAAGAGTTTCCGCAGAAGCGGACACCGCAGAAGCGGTAAGTGACCGCAGAAGTGGTCCTGGGATTCTTTTGATGATACCGCAGAAGCGGTCAAGTAGACTGCAGAAGCGGTCGTAGTGAGTTTAAGTGAAAGCAGAAGCGGTCTAAAGGCCGCAGAAGCGGTCCCGCAAAAGCAGAAGCGGGACCGCAGAAGCGAAAATCGTTGAAGGGTTTAATGGAACAGTGTCTTCGAATTTCAGAGTTAGAAAACATTTTTGGGACTTCGGTATGAGGCGATTTTGGGCGATTCGAAGAGATTTCGAAGGATATTCCATCAGGTATGAACTTGTAACCTCAAATAATGTTGTTATGGTATAAAAACAAGGATTAAAACACTAAAAATTGGAGGAATCAAAGGGTAAAAATGGAGGTTATAGCTTGAAGCCTAAGAGAGTCTAAAGTGACGATTTGAGGGGTCAAATGGACTCCGATTCTTGTGTATTTTTTATGTACGGACTCGTGGTGAGACGAGAATTCTAGAAATGTGAATTTCGTAATTTTTTGAGAAGCGGGTCCGGGGATCGGGTTTTTGCCAACTTTGTGTTTTTGGGTATTTTTTGAGTCCTTTCGATTGGGTTATGTTCCATTAGCATATTTTTACGTATCCCTTATGGTTTTGATCAGATTT